>PVJL010004624.1:0-114059 GCA_004026885.1 Lyroderma lyra
CATATATTTGTGGGTTTATTTCTGGGTTTTCAGTTCTATTCCATTGGTCTCTATTTCTGTTCTTCTGCCAGTACCAAGCTGTTTTGACTATTGATGCTTTGTAATATAAATAGAAGTCAGGAAGTGTAATGCCACCAGCCTTATTCTTTTTATGTAGTATTGCTTTGGCAATTCGAGGTCTTTTATGGTTCCATATAATACTCATCATTCTTTAAGCACATTTTGAAAGTTTTGTTTTGCTTTGGTTTGGTTTTTTATTTGGTTGGTTTGTTTTGTGTGCTTACTTGCTTTTTCCATGAATATTAATGGATTTGCATTGACTCATCCACATCTATGTTTTCTTCCTTTTGACCAAAAATATACTTTACTGTGAAAAATCAATGAAAAATCTTACAGATGAATCTGTTTAATTTGTGCCATTGAGTCTTAATGTAAGTAACTTATGAGTATGTTGCCAGTAAGGAATGATGAATCAAGAGTTTCCTTTATCACTGTCTTGTTCTGACATCTGCAACCCTCATAGCAGACTTTGGCAAATAGGATTTAAGAGTCATGACCAGAGAGTCAGTAGGTCACATCTAGTCCAAGAGACAAGAGAAGAATGGAGAAGCAATGCCATAGTCACTTGGGAAACATGCAACTACAAACATATTCATAAAACCCATGTGGAAATCATGACCAAAATCAGCTTAAAGACACCGACAAAAGCATACTGATGATATACCCAGCAATAAAGATCATAGAAATTAACCAATATACAACGTCTGACAGTTACGTTTGAGAACTTATCCTAGAAAAAGTGCTCATTGCTGAGTATCACTGTGGTCACCTTCCAAGTATTCCCCTTGGGGAGCTGTGCACTGATGCCAGCACCTAGTCCACCCTTCAAAGCAATTTTGGAAGTCTTTTTCTGAAATGGTCATCAGAGGTATCCTTGTATGACCCTTGATGTCCTCCATGTCATCAAAATGTCTTCCTTTCAATACTTACTTTATTTTGGGGTAAAAAAAAGTCATTGGGGGCCAGATCAGGAAAGTAGGGAGAGTGTTCCAATACAGTTATTTGTTTACTGGCTAAAAATTCCCTTATAGACAGTGCTGTGTAAGCTGGTGCATTGTCATGATGCAAGAGCCATGAGTTGTTGGTGAAAGTTTAGGTTATTTTTGTCTAATTTTTTCATGCAGCCTTTTCAGCACTTCCAAATAGTAAACTTGGTTGACTGTTTGTCCAGTTGGTATAAATTCATAGTGAACAATCCCTCTGATTCAAAAAAGTTTAACAATATCGTTTTGACTCTTAATTTGGACAGATGGAGCATTTTTGGTTGTGGAGAATTGGCTGACTTCCATTGTGCACTTTGACATTTTGTTTCAGGGTCGTATTGGTACATCCACATTTCATTACCAGTGATAATGTGGCCTGAAACATCATCTTGTCTCTCCAAAAGATCTGGGAAAACTTGAACTTTCCTTTATTTTTGTCCATCAATGAGCTCCTTTGGGACCATTTTTGCACACACCTTTCTCATGGCAAGATTTTCAGTTAAGATTTTCCTAACTGTTTCTCTGTCGATGTTTACTTGGTCTGCTATGCTTCTCACAGTCAGCTGACAATGTCGACATACATTTCAATGAATTTTTGCAATGTTTTTGTCAGTTCTGCTCGTTACTGGCTGCCCTGACTTCATCAGTGACACTTTCTCGCCCCTCTTCAATCATATTTGCCAAAGTCTGCTGTGAGGGTTGCAGATGTCAGAACAAGACAGTGATAAAGGAAACGCTCGGTTCATCATTCCAAAATGGAAAAACATTTAATCCATTTGTACACTGCCATTTTCTTCATGGTATTATCCCCATAAACTTGGACTAACATGTCCCTGATTTCACCTCCACTCTTGCCAAATTTAACAAGAAATTTAATGTTTGTTCATCTCTAATTCAAGCTCCAATATTCTCACGACAGCACACAAAAGCGTGCAACAACAATAATAAACATCACTCAGCAAGACACCTCCACATGTCTACATGAACACAGCTGGGAGACACAGATATTCTCAGGTTATGACACCTTATGGAGTGGTTTGTACAATGCTGCCAATGTGAGCATATGGTGGCAAGTTTAAGAACTTAATTGTTAGACCTCGTAGAATAATCAAGACACAAAGTTTAGAATCAGACTATGTGAAAAATTCTTTACCTGTTGCAAAGCACCACTGTTTCCTTTCCCTTCCTGAGGCTGTTGTCATAACTCTTCAAAATAAAATGGTCTGTTGAGCTAAGAATGAACAGGGTTGAATAAAATAGACCAGTGTATTTTGGTGACAATGATTATACCTTTTAAAGTTTTCATAAATAGCACTTTACTGTTATCATTATTTTCTGCTCAGTGGACAGCTCCAGTTCCAGAAGTTTTCCGATATAATTGAAATTGATTTTTTTGCTAAGCAGCATGTTGGATCTTTCTTCAATGAGACTCGGGCTCTCCTCCCTCGGCCTGCCCCCAGATTTGTGGTGAAGAAAAGGTAACTTCACTCCATCTCATCCTGAATATAGCTTTGGCCTTCCTCTTCACAAAACTCTTAAGGCCTTGAAGGTCATGAGCAGTACTTACGACAGCTGGGATGTACTCAGGGGAGGCAGAAGTCCTTATGTTTTCATAGTTATGATTGAACATGGCGTGGTCCAAGTTCACTTGGGACCTTTATTTTGTTTTGTTTTTTCTTCCTTCATTACCTGTACTTGTCACAGCTCTAAACAATACATCCACTATATCCTTTTTATTAGCCATTAAGCAGAAAATACCTTTTCTTAGGGTTCAATCCCAAACTCATGCTTTACACACTTTTCAAATGCCTCCAGCTTACAAAATGCGACAAAATCTCTCCGTGATACAGTGGTATCACCACGTGGTGTCACGTGGGCGGGCTGCGCGCCCCCACGGCGGGTTTTCTGCGTGTGGTGGTGTGGGCGCGCGCAGAGCTGCCCTTCTGCGGGGTTTCTCACTGCGGGCCTCGGTGCTTCCCGCCTGGAGGCGTCACCCAGGCTGAGCCAAGCGGAGGTCAGGCAGGGCCCGCCCTGATGCTTCTGTGTGATTCTCTGCGGTTCTCCACAGCCTATGGAACGTATTCCTTTCAGTCTCCCTCAGAATCCTTTATGTTTCATGGTTTACAGATGGTAAAAAAAAAAAAAAAAAAAAAGCAAATTGACGAACAGGGGAGAATCCTTTTATCTAATAAGCCTTCGGCTGCCTGCTTGCCTCTGAAATGTGGGCTCTGCATTTCTCCAACTGAATGAATCTGATAATAAAGTGTGAGCTTCTTTCTTACTGTTTCCTCCCTTCTCTTCTCTGCTTTCATTTTCCCTTTCTCCCCTTCTCCTTTCATGTTTTATCTGACTTAAGGCCAGCTTGTCCCCAGATTGTCCACTTAACATCCTTTTCCTCATGATGGGATCCTTTCTGTCCCTCTGACTCTTATGTTTGTTCCAAATCTCTGTGAATGCATTTATCACTCCTGACACGAGATGGTAGACTTTTTTAGCTTATATTTTTCTCCCCTCTGCAGCTCCCTTCTTTCACTAATGGCAGAAAATGACAACTAGTGATTACAGGAATCCTGCAAATGCCCCCGGGGACTCAGCACCGAGGCCTGCCTCACCGAGTCCATAAAATTTGTAGGTGCTACGTAATAAGCTTACAGAAAAAAAAAAGGTTTCAGTATGTTTTCACTTTATGATCCTGCTTTTCATTCTCATCCTTTCTCTGTCCTTTTACTCATCATGTGGACCTTTATTCCTTCCTTTCTTCAATTTTGGACGTGCTGAGCTATGAGGTGAGTTCAGAGCGGAGCGTAGGGAATGACTGGTCACATCAGCCCTCCAGGGTCTGCTTGTCTGGTAGAGCTCAGCTTAAAGCTAGACTGCAAAGCCACTCTGGTCACCACGGGACACCATTCCACTGGCCCAAGCGGCTAATGGCTTTCACGAAGCACAGCTGCACATGACAAAGGTAGGCCCTATCATAACAAATTCATTAATCCAGTCAGCAAGTATGAAGCTACCTGTTCATACCTACTGTGGGGCTGGCTGTACTAGCTCTGAGGCTACAATAAGAGAACAAAACAAGTAAGTGTCCCTTCGCATATACCTTCCCATGTTAGAATGTGAGGGCCCTCCGGAAAAAATCCAGCCGTAATCACCGTTGTTTTTCATATAACATGGCTGGATACCTTCTGGACATCCTTTGTGCATTTTCATAATCTCTCAGGCAATAGCTCGGTTTTGTTTTTTTTTTTTTTTACAAGTGACTTTAGCATCATTTAGAAATAAAATCCACAAAGTTTGAATGACTGTAAGTCTCTCATTCAGTTTTATACATTTTTGTAAAACCAAGTAAAAAGTTTTGTCTCTTTTTATGGGAGTGGAACAGCCTTTTGCAGGACATGTTTTAATTTCTCTTCCCCCATCCTCTTGCCCCTATCAAAAAAAGAAAAAGAAAGGAAAATAGAAATATGTTTGGATTTTCACCACCTGGTTATGGTTAGTTCTTTATTTTAAAATCGCTTTCAAAACAGATCAGACATTACACTGTTAAAAACAATTTTCACTGTAGGTATTGAATATCATACTGTGCTTGTAGTAATAACTGATAGATATCTTGAATAATCTTCAATAGGACGGAGACTATAAAGAACTGTCAATCACTGAGTTTAACTTTAAACACAGATGTTTGAATTCATGTTAGCAGCATGAGGAAGCCAAGAAGATGGAATAGCGCTGGTTGGAGAAAAGATGATAGGATTACCTCTGCAGTTTGCCTTTCTTGCTGGTTGCTTGAGTCACTAAATCAAGGCAAAGTTTATGAAAAGCCTGTGGTTGGGGTCTCCAACTTTTTATTCCTGCTGAGATTTTCCTATTATAAATCTGCTGTCAGAAATAAGTGCTTTACTTGTGACTTAATTCTATGCAGGCACACACACCTTGGTTCAACACGTTGGCCAGGCGGCCCCGACTGTCTTGAGAGCAGCAGAGATCTCATTAACTCAAACTGTTACCAAAAAAAAAAAAAAAAAAAGACATTCACATGCTCTCTGGTCGTCACTCACTGCTCTGGCAACAGCCCTGCAGATGCTGAAAGAAACCATGAACTCCACGGCAGTAGTAGGGCCACAACAGAGAGGACTGTAGCCAGTTAGGGAGGAGAGAGTGCTAGGATTTGTGAATTCAAATCGGTTCTCCTTCTAGAAAGAGGCAATTCTACTTTTTAATATTTTCCATGTCACTTATTTTTAAAAGTAGGTTATTTAAAAATACTACTGTTACTGTCATCATTAGCTAGACTTGTGCTATCCAGTATGGGAGCCACTAGTCACATAAGGCTATTTAAATTGAAGATACTTCAAATTGAATAAAATTTCAAATCCAGCTTCTCAATTTGCACTAACCTCATTTCAAGTGCCCATTCGCCACATGTGGCTTGGGACTACCATATTACACAACACAGATGGAACATTTCCATCATCACAGAAAGTTCTGTTGAGCAGTGCTGACACCGATAGTGTTTATAGAACATTTCTTGGTGTTTGGCCACTTGACACCTTTACAGTGATGAGGCATTTAAAAGGTATAGGCAGTAAGAGCTGAATGCTAAAATATAAGCGTCTTTTCACTTTGAATAGTCTTTGTATTAGTTACCTTTCCGTTAAAGATACCTGGATGATTGCTTTCTTTGCTCTTTTTGAAATGCCTTTGAACATTGTGTATGTCAGTGATGTGCCACATGTGTTCCCCAGAGGGTCCAGTCCACACACGTTAGTTATCAATCTATAGTGAAGTAGGTAGAGAAATTGAAAGTAAGCATTTAGACCTTTTTACAGGAAATTTGCAACTTTGCTGCAACTTACAGTCGAAAGATCAGGCTGAGACAGAATAGAATTGTTTTTTTTAAAAAAGAAAGAAACTACCCCTTCACCACAGAGAGTTAAGAAGCGAAGATGTGTGAAAATATTCACCTTTGGAAACACATTAATCAGTTCACCTAAGAATGTCAGACAGAACCAGCTTCTGTGAAAGGAACAAAAGCTCAATTCAGAGTAAAAAAATTCTATGCAATGTATAATTATTTGGCATGACTGTGAATATACAAGGTTGTCCAGAAAAACATCCAGCCCTTGTCAATACAATGTGAACAGTTACCTGGCTGGATACTTTCTGGACAGCCCTCGTAATCTACAGGAGTTCTCGCATTTACTCTTCACTGTACATAGAGGATGATAGCACTGGGGGCTCTTTTTTACAAGTGTAGCTGCACTTTTATGTAACATTCTGTATGTCAGGGGACTTGGACCAGAGTAGGGGGAATCGCTGCCTCTTCTTGAGAGTAATGTGGTGTATTACACTTGGCCAAGTGGGGAAGATTTGTGCTTTAGCTAATAGAAGTAGCTATTCTTTGAAAAGTATTACGGTCTTTAAATGGAAACAATGGTACACGTCACTGTATCTCAGCACAAAGGAGATGTACCCCTGTGATGTGAACTGGTACCATGCACCAAGAACATCCTTAGGCTTGTTCCAGTTCCATCCCTAGGTGCATGGCTACGTTTTCAGTGCCCTTAGCACAAAGACCAGAATCTACATGGCACATGCATGTTGAGTTGTTAAGTAAATAATATGTAGTGGTAAGTGCTTATTTGCTCATTTCTCTAGTTAAACTCTGAGCTCTCCAAGGCAAGGAAGCTGTATGTACCTACCTCATATTGTGGAGTGGAGCTCACTGAGCCTCCTCTTGGCTATTGGTACTACCAAGATGCTATTAAAACAAACATACTGAATGATCACGTCAGTCCTTCAGTTCATTCAATAGGGTACCAGATCACTGCTTTAACGTTGGCTTTATCTTGTGTTCTGTAGTCTTGGGTATGCTGAGCTTAAACTCCAGCTGTGGCAATGACTTGTTGCATAACCAGAAAATCCTTAGTCTGAGCTATTGCTCTTCCTTGGCTCTAAAATGATAATATAATAATCATTTCCATTAGAGATAACATAATGAATGAATGATTGGGAACTACTTTACTATGAAATAAGGCAAAAACATTGATTATGTGAAGTATTACTACCAGAAATTGGCCAGTGATCATTAGAGCATTTTTATTTCCAAAACATCCAACTGTCAGAGGAAGTTGGAGTTGCTACTTAGGATCGAAGAATCAGTGGCATCTTCATAAAACCTGACACTTAGAAAGTGAATCTTAGGGTAATCTGCCTCCCTCCCCCCTCCCCCTCCATTCCTTCATATCACATAACTGTTCCTAAAGTCAATACACCCCCTCAAATAAATAAATTGTTTGAGCAGTTTTCTGTCTGCTACTCCTGCCTCAGTATTTTGGAGTTACCCATTCTCCAGAAGGTCCAGCACTCTGGGTCTTGTCCAGGGCTTCCTGAGTGGGGGTCCTATCAATCTGAGGAAGGAAAGGACATATCAGTCCTGCAGATTTGTGGTTGATCTCTTTGATCAGGAGCTTGAGTGAGCTGTGGGTGTCAGGATTGAGGAAATGACTTGTGCATCCTGAAGCCATCATCTGGAGGCTGCAGTCAGGAGCAGGGAGGTTCACCTAGAGTGACAAAATGTTTTTCTAGTCACAGGATTTACAGGAAAGGACACATATAGGGGTAGACTCTGAAAAGAGTGAAGTTTTCCATCCTCAAGACCACAGAGCTCAACGTGCTGGCCTTGGCATTTAGGAGTAAGTCACACTCATACCCACAGGAAATACCACCACTCATGAGAGCTTCCACTGGGAAATGTATATGTAAGTTGAGTGATACCAGGCTCATCACAATTGCAGATGTGGATCTTCACAAAGTGGGTGGACCTACTGCACCATAAGCCAAGGTTACCTCAGCACTATTGGCATTTTAGGTTGGTTAAGTCTTTGTTATGGGTGTTATCGTGTGCATTGTAGGATATTTAGAAGCATCCCTGGCCTCTACCTATTAGATTCCCGTAGTAACTACCCCCAGATGTGACAACCAAAAACATCTTGACACATTGCCAAATGGCCTCTAAGGGGCAAAATTGCCCTGGGTTGACAACCACGAAAATATGGAGACCGTCCATAGCATTTCAGATGTGCTACCATTTCTCCAAAAAATTGAGTAACTTTTTTCTAAGAGTCTCTAAGAAAATGATTAAGGAATGTATACTTCATGTCATAACCACACATGGATGGATATATAAGGACCCACTTCTATGAGTTCTAAACAAAACTTTTTCTAAACATAAATTTTCTAAGCCAAATGACAAGTCTCACCATGCAAACAATCGGTAAATCATATTCAAAATACGTCAGTAGAAATTAACATTGATTCTGTCCTAAAATGTGCCTTGAAGAATTTGTCTGTTAATTCAACATGCAGGAATATTTATTCAGTATCTACTATGTGCCAGAAATTTGACCCAGCATTGGAAATAAGGGACAAATCAGACATTATCACTGCCTCTAGGAGTTTAGAGCATAGTGGAGACAGACAATCATCAATTACAAAGGGTAAGTGTCTAGGTTGCTCTACAAAAAGGAGAGGCAGCTAAATGAAACCAGGATCAGGGAAAGTGTCCCTGAGAAGGTGAAATTGAAGCTATGAAGCTGTTTTGAAGGATGAATAGGAATTAACTGGAAGAAGAAGTGAGCATGGAGGCTGCAAGCTGAGAGAGCAGTGTGTAGGAAGACTCAGAGAAATGCATGGAACAACGAGAGGCTCTGAATGCCAGAGCAAACAGCCGCTGTGGGGAAAGAGCAGAAAAGGGAGTGAGGGGCAGGGGCAGAGCTGGCCGGGCTTTGGGTGCTGAGCCAGAAGCCACTACGAAGATGCACTGGGGGAATTTTAGAAGGGCAGGAGAGGGCCTTTTTGCAGCTCCATCCAGAAACGTGTGAACTGCGAGGGGATAGATGGAAGGGCTCAGACCGTTAGGAGGCAGCAGCAGTAATTCAGAAAAAAATTGACAGGGACCTAAATCAAGGTCATCACAACAGGTTAAGGAGGAGAAGGTAGGAGAACTTGCAGAGATTAAGAAGATCAGATCTATCAGCTGATTGTGTATGAGGATTTGACATAGAAGGGATATTTCTAATGGATCCCAGGCTTCTGGCTTAGGTAGTTCAGTGACTGGTTCTCAATCCCAAAGATAAGAGAGTCTAGGAGGAAGAGCAGTTTAGGGGAGAGAACAGTGAGATAGTATGGTAGAGTGGTTAAAACCCTGAGTTCTGAAATTAAATTTAACTTCAGTTTATATCCCAGTTCTGTTAGTTAAAACTGCATGAATGTGCTTGGATTCATTTAAATTCTCTAAGCCTGGATTTCCTCACTCATTAAATGGGGTTGAGAGTATTCACTTGATAGGTTATTGAAAGGATTAAATGCGATAACCACTAGGAAGAGCTATACCTTCCATGTAGTATGTGCTCAATAAAAGTTAGCCACAATGTGAAGAAGGTCCATTGCAATTCTGCACTGCAGCATCCCTGAGCCCAGGCAGCCCAACTCAGAGTTTATAATCCTATGCACTCCAACAGATTGCCTCTTTGGGGTGTGTTCGAGTAGATTAAAAAGCAATACAGTCTAAACCAGGGAGAGGGTATAGAGGATGACAAACTAGATAAAGGTTAGATCACAGAAGATTTTGCATGTAAGGCCTTTACTCTGTGTGAGGAATGAGGAAATGCTGGGATATCAAAGAAGGAGATGACATGTCCCAATTTGTATTTTAGAATGATCACTTCCACAGCAGTGTGGAAGGGGTGTGAATGCTGTAGGAAAGGGATGGAAGAGAAGGCTCATGAACCTTCCTTTTTCTTGTTTCCTTCCTGAGTGTATAACAAAACTCAGCTGGCCAACTTGATTTGCTTGCTTCCAAGTGAGATGTAAAACAATAATAGAAACTTGAAGTGTTCCAAATACATCAGCATGAAATATTCTTTCTCTCAGTTCATCCTCACAGCTGCAGATAATGTGGATTCAGAAGGTTTTGCTTTGCCTTAAAAGGCCAGTACTTGACACTGTGCAAAGCAAGGAAGGAAGTGCCTTTGCAGATGGATAGGAGCAGCCAAGCCCGGGGGACCACAGCAGGCTCCAGTCCAGATAATAAACTCTGTTCGGCATCGTCTAGACCTGTTTGAATGAGTTGGTCTAATTAGCCTGTCCAAAAAGAATCTTCAAATTCTAATGATATGTAGTTGTACTCCCAAACTTCCCTCTGCCAAGCATGGGCTCTAGAAGTGAGGGTTTGATGGCCCACAGTGGCTTGGCTGGAAGCCAGGGTGGTGCTTTAATGACTTTGTATAATTTAATGACTTCATTCAGAAAGAAAAATTTGGATTAGAGAAGGAGAGTAAATAAATGAGGTAGTAGCCATCTTGACAGGTGAGGCTTGCTGAGAGTGTGCCAGATAATCTCCTGTTGAGTTCCATTGCTCCTTGAACTCTAATTGCAATTGTGGCTTTTCTTTGTCTCTATTGACAGTCTTGCTGCCACAGCATGAAGAGTGAGGAGAGGTCTGGCGACAGTCAGCCCAGAGTTCCAATCCGAGCTCTGACAGTAGCTGGCTGTGGGAATCTGGGGAGCCTGCAACTCCATGGATGGCAATAGCTCATCCATTCCATGTGAGACTAATTTTAGGTCATTAGCAAGGAGAAGAAAGAGAAGAAGAAGGATGCAGAAGAGAAGGAAGGGAGGGAAAGAAGAAGAAAATAATAATTTCCACTGACCTAGTTTCTGATCTAATTTTCAGAGCATCATGCTATGTAGTTTACATCAGGGGTTGCCAACCCCCCAGGCCACAGACCTCTTTTGGTCTGTGACCTGTTGGGAACTTGGTGCACAGCAGGAGGTGAGTGATAGGTGAATGAATGAAACTTCATCTGTACTTACAGCCGCTCCCCATCGCTCCCATTACCACCTGAGCTCCACCTCCTGTCAGATCAGCGGCAGCATTAGATTCTCACAGGAGCATGAACCCTATCGGGAACTGCGTATGCAAGGGATGTAGGCCATGCACTTCTTATGAGTATCTAATGCCTAATGGTCTGAGGTAGAGCTGAGGTGGTGAGGAGGAGAGGCTGCAAGTACAGATTAACATTAGCAGAGAGGTTTGGCTGCAAAGAGACCATAATAAACCAGTTGCTTGCAGACTCATATCAAAACACCATAAGTGAATGGTAAATGACAATTAAGCTTAATCTGGCACTTGAATCATCCCCAAACCATCCCCTTTCCTGCCCCACTCTGGTCCATGAAAAAATTGTCTTCCACGAAACCAGTCCCTGATGCCAAATAGGTTGGGGACCACTGGTTTACATACTTCATTGTAAAAATTTACAGCAATACTTCCATAGTTCTTTATGGATCTTTTCAGCTATATGTTTTTTGATCCTGCATTGATGTGAAAGCTCTAGGAATGATATGGAATGGCAGAAGATGAAGACAAAGCCCTCTTATATAATACGAGGTGATATTTTAAAACATTGGGGCTGCTACAGTGGTGGTCACAGGACAGTAGAAGTGGGGATTGGCTTACTGGAGTACCATGATCAAATCGTGCTGGCCGTGATTTTGTTTCTTTCTCCTTTGTTGGTCCACCTGAAGACTGCATTGCAGCTAGGGCTGTAATAAGTATATGGCTACCAGGTAACACTTATTTTAAATGCAGTTATTTTCCTGCCCTCACTGCTCCATCAGAACTCAGGGTCTCACTGTAGCTTCCAAGCTATCTGTCACATAGCTTTCCACCTTACCACCAGTCTTGTCCCTTGCTCCCTTCTCATATGACTTTTCTTCCCTTGCCCTTGAATGTATATGTTCATTCTCTCCTGACTTCATACCTTCCTTCATCATGTACCCAGAGCAATTCATCACAGAGGTAAGGAGTCTTTTCATGGGCCAGATATTGGGCTCAGAGCTGGGAGCGAGAAGTCCATACTTAATTGAACGCTGCATGTTTATGTGTAGGATGTGATGGGGGCCCAGAATATCCAACCTAGATGAGGTAGATGCTAACAGCCTTTCCTCTGCCCAGCATGCTCTTACCTGTCCTTTAAAGCCCAGCTCTCCCCAAGTGCCCACGTGTGACCCACAATTTACACGCTGCTCCAGTCTCAATAGAATTTAGACTCTGTTGCATATAACTTGAACTATGATTTTATATTCTGTTTTTTGAACTTACTAGGTCCTTTACCCTCCTCATTCCCAAATCCTAGCACAACCGAACAATAGCTATTCTTTGTGGATCTTCCCAGCCCTTTGTTCTATGATGAGTCCTGACTGGAATGTCTCTCTTTTCTATAGTATAACCCTCTTCCTCCCATGCTCACTTTTGTGCCTGGGTGGGCCATTGAGCATTCAGAAGCTGTAATTATTATTATTATTACAATTACATTAATAACTAACACCTTACAGCCTTTATCACTGACAAAGCATCTCTACATAAATTATCTCATTGTTTCACACAATAACTTTTTTATGTAGGTAGCACAGAAGTTACCGTCTCTGATTTACAAATGAGAAAATAAATCTTAAAGGAGTTAAGAAACCTGTCTTTTCCATATCGTATGTATAACAAGAGGTCATGAATAAGACCATATTTTCCCTATGCTATTTCTTGGGAAAAACATATATAGGTAATTTACCTACCACAGAATTTCTCATGGGAAGACTGTGCTTCTGAGTTGTGGCACTGTTAAGTATCTAGGGATCCTTAAAACCCTCTTTTGACATCAGTTGAAGTAATATGGATTTACAATCTTTCTTTTCAAAAGAGCTGAGTGAATCCAGCAGCAAATGTATATGATTCTAATTATCCTGCGTGTATCCTGGTGTTTAAGGCCGTCCATTATTTCCTCTGCTGAACCACCTGCCAGTCACTGTGCACATCTTTCCATTGCTACACATTTGTACCTGCTCTTTCCTCTTCTTGGAATGATACTCTGCATTCCCATCTCTGCCTCCTTGTCCAGACCCCACCATTCTTCAAGACCAACTCAAATTAAACTCCATAAAAAAAAAATCTGTTTCCCTTTCTTCTCTCTCTGCCCATACTCTCCCTGCCAGAAGTTATCTCCGTCTCTCTTGAATTCTCATAGCACATCTGCAAACAGTCTCCCTTCTGATAGATATTTACATACAACTCTCATTTCCCTGTCCAAACGCCAAACTCTTTGAATTCAAGCATCTCTCTTGATTCATTTCTATGGCTCCCTGCAAGATGTAGCCTAGGCCTTGCACATAGCAATTTTTCAAGAACATGTGTCCAATTACAATGAATAGGAGAATTATTATTAAAGGGGTCAATTTAGGTTGGGCGAGGACACCCAGCATGCAACTGAAATAGCTGAGAACAGGCAAAAATGTCAGGACTTCATGCTCTAACCACTAGACTGTTTTCCATTCCAAATAGGACAATCATGGTCATTATTTTTGTTGTCACAGTTTCGTTCTTACATGCACACTGAGCCTTTGAAGTAAAATCTCTCCTAGCACCACTGAGGTTGTCCTTCTGTTTGGGGGAATATTCAATGGAAAGTTATGAAGTCTCTGGTGAAGTGCTGTTCAGTTCATTCTCTAGAGATTCAGATTCTTTTGACCAAATTGATGTTTCAACAGCTTGAAAAATGAAGGAAAGAACCATGTCTGTCTAGACTGACCAGAAAGTAAAAACAAGGGGGCACTTTGAAATCTGTGAATCTGACCACAACTGAGAGTTGTACGTAATCCAAGTAACTGGAAAATCAGTTTCTTGGATTAGACAAATGCTTCTCTCAAGACTCTTCAAACTGCTAGCTTTCTTCTTTGATAATTAATAGAAAATTATTACATTGACAGATATGGGACTTCATGTTTGAGCCAATGGGAAAATTTGACATTGAAACCAGGGAAGTGGTTCAGCCCCAAATAAAGGTGTTAATACTAGGGTAAAAGCAAACAAATGTGCTAATGATGTTCCCTGAGAATTAGACTGAGATGAATTTTGATGTATTTCCAGATGGAAAATATATCAATTCTCTCTGGGCTGGGAGTTGGACACTAGAACGAGAAAATGTTGAAATGGACATCAGCACAAACTACTCAGGTCTCATTCCCATTTTCTAGAGAATAAAAGTGCTAAAGAGAGAGATAATTCCCATTTCAGGGATCCAGATCTGTAGGGCCGCAGGCAGCCATGATCAGATGGGAGACTCTGATATCCAGAACAGGGCTGCCATTACTCTGCGGGCACATGGAATTGTGTCCGTGCGTGTTGGTTTCAAGATATAGTGTGCCTTGTTTCTTTTCTGTGTTCGGTCATCTTGTAATTCAACAAATATTTATTGCCACCTACCACATATCCAGCTAATTTTTATGTGTTTTGGATATAGGAAAGACAATACATAGTCACTCATGTCGAATTCCTTCTCTAGTGGTGGGAGACAGGCAATAAATACATAATTAAATGTATAATATCAGGTAGCTATCAGAGCTATGATTTTTTTTTTTAATTAAGGCAGGGGGGAAACAAGTGCTGTGTGCCAGGGTGAAATGGGGTGAGGCATGTGTCTATGTTGTATAGACTGAATAGGGAAGACCTCACAGATGATGTGAGATTTGAACAGGGACCCTAAGAATGTCATGAGAAAGACATGTGAACATCTGGAAAAAGAGTGTTCTGGGCAGAAGGAATGGTGAATTCAAAAGCCATGAAATTGGAAGTTCTTGGCAAGTTCAAGAAAGGCTAGGAAGCTAGTGCAGTTGAACCCGGCCAGCAAAGGACAGAGTATAAGCCATGGAGTAAGACAGGGAGCAGGGTGCTTCCTGTAGGCACAGTCCAAGCTAGATCTCCTCGCAGCAGACGGGAGTCTGTGTCTACGTAAGAATTGTGAAGCCGCCCACTCACCATGCTGAAACTGCCCTGACTAAGCAAGGACAGAGAAGCTGGGTGTTCGACAGAATGTGGTGCAGCTTTGTTTTCAGCTCTGTTGCAAAATGGCTTTTCCACTTCATGATTTTCTTCTCCACGGGCCACCCTTATTCTCACCTCCAAACTCATGGACAGCTCCATCCTTCACATCCTTCTTCAAGCAACTGGGAGACAGTATGGACACAGTGGAAACAGAATGGAATTTGAAGCCTCAAAAACTTGGATCCAAAAATCTCCCTTTATAATTTAATAGCTGTCTGACTTTCAGCAATGTATTTAATTTAACCTCTTTGAGTCACAATTTCCTCATCACTAATTATAATAAAATATTCTTTAAACATATTGGGCAATTGAAGAATCACCATTATCCAGGATTTGAACCTTAGTGGTATAGCAAAAGGACTCATTCAATCAACCCTATGCTACCTTGCAGGATAGCATGCATGCTGAAAGAGGTTATATAGAGAAAATATGGAGCACAAAGTATGTACTCAATAATTATTAGTTCCTGGTCAGTTGTACTTTTCTGGTTGCAAGTGACAGAGAAACTAACCCTAAAAATTACTTCAGCCAAAAAGAAAGTTAACTAGGTCTTACAAATAAAAATCTTGTCCTGCATTCTAGAGGCACGCTGGCTTCAGCTACTATTCAACTTAATTTTCATACTATTACCACTATCCATACTTTGGCCCTGCTTTATCTGTTGATTCTTTTGCCAGCTCCCTATGAGAGCCAGGACAGCTTCAGTCCCACATTAGCATAACACCCAGTCCAATGGAGGAGAGGAAGCCACTTTCTGATGGTTGGGGTGACCATACATCCAGGAGGAGATAGCCAGGAAGGTCACCCAGTACAAGAGAGGAGTCCACTTCTGTATTGTAGAGAGTGACTGTAAATCCTCTCTTACCCAGGACAGTCAGTCACCTGGACCAAAGGAGGAGAGGAGTCATTTACTTATGGTTAGGATGACCGCACATCCTGATTTGCCTGTAGGATTCTCATTCACACCTGCCAACCCTGCTTATATATTAATTGAAACTATATTCCGTCTCAGAGATACCCACATTTGGACAGTAAACTATATGGTCACTTTACTCATAGTCCAGAGAAAAATACTGAGATTAAGTCTGATTGGCCATTACCTCTGATACAAAGTGTCCCCCTAAATCTTAAGAAGGATTTACTTAGCTGAGAGAGGTGAGGGGTGAGTCTACCAAAGAAGAATAGAGGGGACTATTGTTTCAAGAAGTGGGGTGGTGGCTTCTGAGTGTTCAAAACCCCAAGTGTCTACTACAGTTCCCTTTCCTTCCTTTATACTGTTTGGTGTGATTTAGCAGTAATTTGAGGGAGTTTGGGAGTTGGGAAAACATGCGTTTGAATCTTGGCTTAATGCTTCCTTAGTCAGACCATCTTCCTTTCTCGGCCAGTTCCTCACACACAGAGAGAACCATTGTGTATGCCTCAGTGAGTCAGTATGAGGGTCAAATCGGATAACGGACATAAAACATTTACCACAAATCTTGACATATATGATGGAATAAATTGGTAGCTATTGCTTTTCCATGATGCCTAGAATAAGACCCGAGCACACATTAGGTGGTGAGTAAATACCTACTGACCAGTGACTAGGACAAGAAACAAAATAAAGAACCGTGAACCTTCCAGTGAGAGGGGCGAGTCTGGGTAAGTTTAGACAAGTGTTACTGTCAATGATGATGAGATCTGGTGACCAAGAAGAGGAACTTAAAATTTGAACTTGAGTTCAGGAGATGTGTGATCCAGCTAAAACACTGGGGAAATCACTGAGCAAATATACTTTTTAGAACTACTGCAGAGATTATTAACATTTAAAACAGCCAAGAATATTTATTGGGGCAAATAGATGTGAATAATTAATGCATCCTACTCCCAAGAAATTTAGAATCTTGGATGGACAGGAAAACTCATAAATGTACAAGGGTGTGTTCTACTTAAAATAAAAACAGTAAATAAAGTAGAGAATGATAAATGCCATAATCTTAAACATAAGAGTTCTTTGATTGGATGCACAAAAGCTATTGAGACCCAGATGAAATGTGATGAAGGGTTACATAAGGAATAAATTCTTTGGAATGATAAGAACAAGAGAGATGTGGAAAACTGGGGATATTTAAGTTAGATCTTGAGGTATTATAGCTGGATTTTACATGTGGCAAAGATAGGAAGGTAGTCAAGGCCTTGAATACTCCAGATAAAATCCTTCCCTTGAACTTTTGTTTCCTATACCTAGAAGCCTTTCTCCAGGTGTTTACATGTTTCAATCCCTCAGTTGCTTAGGTCTTCTTTTTCAAATGCCACCTCTCAGTAAGGGTCCTTTAGCAATGGTGGTGCCTGCCACACTCCCCTCCCTTCCCTGCTTTATTTTAGCATTTGCAACTCTCTAACCAACTTTACTTGTTGATCTTCTCTATTATCTGTCTCTCCCACTAAAATGCAAGCTCCATGAAGGCAGGAAGTTTTGTCTGTTTTGTTTACTACTATACCGTCAGCACCCGGAATAGTGCCTGACACATATTAGATGCAGAGAGAGCAACATGAACGAAAGGACAGATGGAAGGTGGAGGTGTGTGCAGCAAATACGGTATCAACGCGGGCTGACTGGAGTGTTGGGGGGGGAGGGGTGAAGGGGGATGAACATGATAGACGACATTCAGATGGGAAATACATACAGGGGTCAGACTCTAGAACAGTGCCGCGACCCTTTAATACAGTTCCTCATGTTGTGGTGACCCCCATAAAATTATTTTCGTTGCTACTTCATAGCTGTAATGTTGCTACTGTTATGAATCGTCATGTAAGTATCTGATACGTGTTTTCCGATGGTCTTAGGTGACCCCTGTGAAAGGGCCGTTCGACCCCTAAAGGAGTCACGACCCACAGGTTGAGAACCGCTGTTCTGTAAGAATTGAAGACTAGATCAAGCAATCCAGCTTTCATTCAACATGAAGATAAAGAGGGTTGTGCAAGTGTAGGGGATACAAAGAGATAGAATTAACAAGATTCGCTCCTATTACGACTGGCTAAAGCAGCTGTGGTACACATACACAATGGAATATTACTCAGCTGTAAGGAAAGATGAAATAGGGCCTTTTATGGCAACATGGATACACATTGAGACCATCAAGCAAAACAAAATAAAAAGCGTTGGTGGTATCGTGGTTAGCATAGCCTTCCAAAACAAAATAAGCCAGACAGAAAAATACACGAACTGGATGATTTCACTCATTTGTGGAACACAAAGCTGAAAGCAACAGAGAAACAAAAACTCATGGACATGATCAATAGTGTGGTGGCTAGTGGTTATCTGAAGGTATGGGGGTAGGGAGGTGGGAGAGGAGGGAGGGAGAGTCAAATACATGGTGATGGAAAGAGAACTGATTCTGGGTGTTGAACACATAACACAACACATAGATGATGAATTGTAGAATTGTACACCTGTAACCTATGTAAATTTTACTAATCAATGTCACCCCAATAAACCTCATAATAAAGAGAAAAAACATTTTTAAGTAAGAATAAAAAAAGTATTTTCTCTTATTAATAAAAGGAATGCTGGAGAACATGAAATAGTGGGATGCCCTCTATGTGCAGTAATTGATATCGTAAGTGCTCTGACGTTAATAACCAGAGCTGATGATACTTAGAGATGGAAGGTACCACTTTCTCCTTAGGAACAATTTCTTTATAGGTACAATAATGTTTCTAAGTCATCTCTATTTCTTTTAATTAACAAAATCATAACCATTTTAGTACCCAGAAACCTGGTGGTATTACCTTCTTTGGGACATATCTGCAGTCCCTGCTGAAAGTTAGATATGATGACATCTCTGTTTCTGTGATCTGCGTTTTCTTCTTCACAAGCAGTGCTCCCACTAAGAGGAAGTGCAGATTTGCACACTTGGAAGAAGTGACAGAGGAAACAAATGAATAGGGTATGGGATTGCCCAAAATCAAAAGCAGGCAGCAAAAGGGATTTAAGCCTGAAAAAGAAAGCTAGGAGACCCTTCTCTCTTTCCACTTAGCCAAGAATTGCATTCTCAAGTGTTTTGAATTATCACCCAGAATGTGTGTAGACATCTATACAGATAAGGCTGCCAAGGATAGACATAGAACCTATTCCCTATTCAACTCTAATGTCCCTGTTCACGTGGAGTACAATGGCAATGCTGCTTTCTGGAGTTGTGCCATGAATAGTCCTGCTTCCAAGAACGCAGAAGAGAGGACTGATTCGAGGGATGGCTTTGCTCCTTCAAAATCTCTCTTCCTCCCAGGTCCTGTAAGTTTGCCATTAGAAATCAATTTATTTGGGTTACCATTCTCTAATCCATTAGTTAGTATGATTAGTTCATCCAACTGATGTCTTCTGTGGCTGAAGTCTCTATGACTACCTAAGAAAGCTTAGGAGACCGGGACTTGAAAAATATAAAAGATTAAAGGGAGGGAAGATGAGGGGTTGGGCTTTCTGACAACAAACTCGGCTTATTTGATACCCAGTTGAATCAAGGGCTGTTCTGCTTTGAGTAATGTTGGAGAATGGATTGGGGGACAGATGATAATGGGCCTTAAATGTTGAGCTAGTCTTGGACATAGGGAACCATTAAAAGTTATTAAGGAAGGAAATATATGGAAATACAGATTAATCAAGCCTTCCCATCCCAATCATCAAATGCTGAAGTTACCCATGGGCTCCCCCTGCCTGGACATCTCTAAGAAAAACATTGTTCTCTTCCTAGTCGCTGTCCTTCCAAGCAAGCTGACTAATCCACACCAATTCCATTCAGTGCATACTCACTGCACACATATTATTACACAGTTACAAGTTTCAGAAACAGCTGCTAAAAACTACTATTCTCTGGCTTCCTCTCTTGTTTTGAATATTTTCTTTCATTTCTTCCCATTTGCAATGCCTTTGGGTGACATTCCATCAGGAAATAAACTTTCCAAGTACTGTCATGTTAGAGCCTTAGGAGAGAACTGATGTGGCCTAGAGTGTTAACAGGAGTGTTCTGTATGATGAGAAATGTATGTTTTTTTTTACCCTGGCCAGATTTTTTAGACCAGAAAGTGAAGTTGGTTTTTGTTTTTTTTTTAATATTAGCATGTGGTATATTTAACAAAGTGCTTACTGAAAATCCTACAAAATATGTCGTGCCTGCATATTTTTAAAGCACAGAAGCGCTCACCTTGGTTTGTGTAAGCATTCAGTGGTGCATGTTATACTTTATTTTGGCCGCTCTAATACATATCAGGAGGGTGGCTCTCTCTGGACTCCTGGCAAAGTTGGCAAACTGTACACAAAGCTGCTCCAAGGATTGGGTGACTTGAGTGAGTTCTGTCTGAGAACTCTCACTGTCTGCTGCACAAACACAAGTCTAAATTCACAGTCCAGTTCATCACACCCAAAGGCAAGTTCTCATTATCTGTTGCTTGGACTACAGCTATAGCTTATATCTTCTGTCTCCCTCATTCCAGGCTTCTTCACTCTGCTCCAGCCTCCGCATTCTTAAACAAAATCAGACCTTGTCTACTGTGTTTTTAAAAGCCTCCAGTTTCTCTACAGGGCTGCTTGGCAGCAGTCTTTTCATCAAGAAGTCTGGCCGCCCTTAGAGAGATATATCAGAATGTGCATGAAGGGCTGACTGGGAAGGAGATAAATGAGGTTTCAGAAGTTGTATTTAGCACCATTGATGCCTTGAATTCCTTCTGCAATTTAAATTAATACTTAATGACTAAACAAGATTTATGGTTATTAAAAGGATACTGATATCCAGAAACAAGTCCAAAGTTGTTCTGTCATGCAAGGTCTTACATAGTGTATGGTTCATAACTACTACCATTCCAGAACAGTCACCTGTCTTGATATTACTGTTCTCAGTACTTGACATGGATGATACTAACAAGAGTAGGTCTTTGAGGAACTTTTTGTCTGGTTGTGAAGATAGATACATAAACCTAATTTCCAGTGTTCTGAGATGTTATTGTAGAGATAGATTCAAGGTGGACTGGTGGAACAGTGAAAGGGTCAACAAATGTGCTTGGGAAGAAGTGTTAAAGCTTGAGTCGTGCCATGAAAGTCTGATAATGTCACCTCCTGGATTTTGGTGGAAAGACCAACACAAGCAGAAAAAAAGCAATGCTTAATGCCTTCAAGGCATGAACCCCTGGGACCTCAGGTGATTGTGCATTGTCCATAGGAGAATATGAGGTGAAAGAGACAAGGAAGAGCTATGGGGTTTTATACTAAAATTTTTAGGAACTATAGAGGATTGTTGGTGGAGAAAGAATGCATAGATGTGATTTCTTAATAAAAAAAATGAAACTACTATAAACATAGAGCAGCACTGGTAATGGAAGGACAACCAATCACAAAGTTATAATATCCCAGGCAAGAGAGGGTAATGGTCTGGACCAGGGCAATGCAGTAAAGATAGAGGTGGATTTGAGACAGATTTTGGAGCAGGAAATCAAAGGACTAAAGAGACCCTTTCTTATAGACCCTCATGGAAAAGAGGAATTGAAGGTGGTACTCTGGTGTCCAACTGGGAGCCCATGTGGATGGATGGTGGTACCATTAGGCAGGATGGAGAAGGCAACCGAAAGAGCAGATCTCAGCAGAAGGTCGGAGTTCTGCTTGGAAAGGTTTAGTGGGAGGAGCCTGAGGGACTTCCATGTTGGAATATGCAGAAGAGAATCTGGAGCCTAGAAGGGCTGTCTCAACTGGAGATATCAATTTATGGGTGCTAATGGGAGGCACGGGTGTAAATATTACCTAGCATGGCTTTTGACATGAGAAGCCATGAGGCCAAAGACAGAACTGCAAAGATTCTCTTCATTGAAGTTATTTTTTTAAATCAAAACTAAATTTTAATTTGAGAGATTAACTCTTTGGTTTTCTATTGAAAACATTTAAATATGGTATGAAAAGAATCCACAATCTGAAATGTGGATACATAGAATTATAGAGAAGTGGCTAGGGCATTTGTTCCTACACTGACAGCAATGCATCTACAAAAAACAAAAAATTTCTTCGTTATCTCTTCAGATCTGTTCACCAACAGTTACACAGTAGTAAGCTTGATTCAGAATTAACTCTGTGTTCTTGCCATCCCTGTTATCTGTTGGAAGCTAGTTTTTATTTCTTTCTAATCCACACATTATTTTATCAATTCCAACATCACAGTTTTTCACATTTGAATTGATGTGTTACAGTTGAATTATCAGTGATTGGGTTTTGTGTTTTTGTTTGTTTGTTTGTTTTTAGTGCTATATAAAGTAACTCTGCATCTTATAAGTCATTGGCCTGTTCGATTCGAAGTCACGCAGGGATTGCTTTGTGTCTCCCCCTTTTGGTAGCAGCAAGATGACTTTTGGAGCCCAGAAGGATGGGGTGAGATGGCACGCTCTGCGCCTTGCTGCCCTTCTGCAGCTCACCAGACTGAGCTGTTTCCCATGGGATGGCAGATGGAGGGGGCCATGGCTCTCTCGTGAAAACCCAGGAGCAGGGCAGCGAGAGCTCCATCTGGGCACTCAGACCCTCTTATCCTGGGGGTTGGCAGGTCCTGAGAGCGCAGGAAAGTGAGAACCCATTGACCTTATGAAACACAAGCCCTGCTCTTCACAGAGGGCCACCTTGTGACACTCAGGTTCGGCTGCAAGCAGCAGGCACCAAGTTCAGTGGGATTTATTGGAAGGAAATTTGGTGCTGACACCACCTCTAGTGAGATTTATTGGAAGGAAATCTGATGCTCACAGAATCGACAGGAGGCAGGGACCAACCCAGACTGTGGTTCTCTGGAACAACCTGACCAGGATGTCGGACACCACTGCTATTCTGATATGTTGCCCCAGATTAATCCTAATGGTCCCCTTAGCTTTATTTCCTGGTTCCAAAGACAAAGTCCTAGTTAGGAGCATCCAATCTGACTGCCCAGATCCTACCTGTTTCCTGGTCACCAGGAGATGGAGAGCAGGAAAATGCCTCCATTGGGCTTCAGGGAAGAAAGCAGGGTTCAACATGTCACCAAGATGGCAGTACTGCAAGGGGATACCCCTAGACAGAAAGGGCTCTTCATGTTGTATTGCAAAAGACTGACCAACGGCCATCAGAGCAGTTCAGCAGTCAGAACTGTGGTGTATTCACACCGATTTGTTGACTTTATTTGGAACCACAGACTGGTAGAGGAAACTAACCCTCTGGGGCTCACACAAAGGGTCAGGCCTTGTGCCAAGTGTGTTATAGGTCATTGCAGTTGAGCATGCAATTATTCGTTCTTAGTAGGCTGACCAGACATCCCTTTTTAAATGGGACAGGACAGAAAAGCGTGAACGGTACTGTCCCGTTTCTAGGTACACATGGAAACGCTCCCTTGTATTATTCTCACCCGACCTATTAGGAGACTCAGACAACTACATCCCAGCCTACTGACACCGTAAATTTAGCCCAATGACACCAGGCTGACCATACATTCCGTATGGAATGGGAAAGTACTATTGTTTTCTGTCCCATGTAAAATGGTACATCTGGTCCACCTAATTCTTAGACTTTTAGAAAATCTTAAGGAAGGACAGTGGTTACCAACGTTTTTCAACTTTAGAGGGAATGAACACAGCAACTGCAGACGGCAGAATTTGGGTGTTAAATGAAGTAATGTGGGCAAAAGATGCCATTGTTTGAAATTGGCCCCTTCACTGACAGGTCGTTAAGTTCTGCCACTAGTTTAATTTCTTGTGTAGACTTAGTACAGGAAACCATACATGGGTGGTAATATTTTTTTCTCTCCAATCTCAGAGGAAATGTAACCGGGTATGAACTAGTGGCACAACTCATATATCAGTAGTCTGTAGCGAGTCTACATAAATCCTTTTCTTTAAAGTTATTTAAATGTTTTGAAAATGGTTTCAACAGAAGTAATTCCAATTGCACCAGAAAGGAAACCAGAGTTTTAAAGAAAAATATACTCTCTTTGCCGAGCAAGGCAAACATATCAGTATGCAGAGAAACAAACCAGTCTCTTGTGTTTTATTTCCTTAACAAATCCACTGAAACACTTACTTTGTGTCTTTAAAAGGCTGATAGACAAAGAATTCTGTGGCCACTAAAAATTAATGCTTCTAACTGGTTTGTAACCACTTTAAAAGGGCAGGAACTATTTTTTTATTTTAATTTGTTTCTCTCTTATTCATAGTATCTCATTATGGGACTTGGCACATATATAAACACAATAAATATTTGTTGTTTTTTAAAAAATACTCATCAAAAATATATTCTCTGGGAAAGGGTTTTCTATTTAAAGAATGAGATAATCTGCTGTTTCCCCCCGTTCTTCATGCATAAACTAACACATTGCTATCACAAACCTAGCCCTTTTTAATAGTCAAGTCCTTACAGAATGATATTTTTCCAGTATGCTCTAAGTGACACTTTCTGTCATGATGTTGCTTTTTGATTCTTCCAGGAATTAAGGTTTAAAATAAAATCCCTTACATCTGTGAAAGGTGAGAACTCAATAGTATTTACTAACTCAAGTCATTGGTGACACCGACTACATGTTGAGAACTAGAAGATGTGAATGTACAGACTAGGTGGCTCTGATAAAAGCACCAGTTCAGTGGAACTGATGAAACACATGGATTAATTTATCTTGATGGATTTCAGCCTTTGGGTCCATAGAATGAGGGAGAAGAATCTGTTGATTATTATTCTTACTTTCCCAAGATCTTCACACAGCTCACCCCCTTAACTACTTGAAACTTTTACCCAAATGTCACCTCAGTGTGGTCCTACCTGAATACTCTGTTTTAAATGTTAGGTTTTCCTCTGCTTTCCGGCATGCCTAACCCCCTTTTCCAGTTTGCTGTGAAAATGTTTCCACAGCCCTTGTCTGGTACTGTATATATTTTGCTTATTGGTTTGCGGTTTCTCTCCCCTAACTTGAATGCAAGTTCCATGTGCAGAGATTGTTTCATTTGTCTTGTCCTCTGTCGTATTCCCTGCACATGGTACACAGTAAGTGCTCAATAAATCTTCAGCGACACAAGCTAAGGCAGCACTGGGTGAAGGTTTCTTGGGTATAGGTATTCCCCCACTCTCTCGGAGGTTTAAAAAGCAGTTTCACTTCAATTATTTTATCTGGTTATTCTTAGAACAACATTGGGTTTTAAGAAAGGATTATTATCCCAACTCAGCAAATGCAAAAACAGGGCCTCAGCGAGTTTCTATGAATTGAGTAAAATTAAGAAGCTAGGAAGTAGACTCCAGCCTTGAACCCAGATCAGTATTTTCCTTGATGTCCTGCTCTTACTCAGGTTGTCACTCTGTCTGGCCAGAGGAGTTAATGCTTTGGATTAAGCACTGCCAGTCACATCTCAGGGCAGTGGATTCCAAAATGAAAATGGGAATAGAATTTGGACGCAGCATGTAAATTCTTGATAAAACAACCACCAAATTAGAGTCAAGCAAAGCATTTATCATGGCCTTAGGTATTATTATTGTGCTATCTCCTGTATCTCTTCTACTAGAGCATAAGGCCATAGAAAGCAAGGCACTTTACTGGCTTTATTAATTTGCTAGGACTTCTGTAATGAAGTACCACAAACTGGGTGTTTTAAACATTAGAAACTTAGTGTCTCACAGTTCTGGATGCTAGAATTCTGAGATCAAGGTATTGGCGGAGTTGGTTCTTTTCGAGGCATGTGAGGAAGAACTGTTTCTATGGCTTCTCCCTGGTTTCCAGTGGTTTGCTTGCAGTCTTTGGCGTTCCTGGTCTGTGGAAGCATCACCCCAGTCTTAGCCTCATCTTCACATGGCGTTCTTCATGTGTGTGAATCTGTGTCTAAATTTCCCATTATTATAAGGATACTGGTCATATTGGATAGGTGCCCACTCTACTCCAGTGTGACCTCATTTTAATGAATTACATCTGCAACAGCTCTATTTCCCAATGTTGTTACGTGCTGAGGTATTAGGGGCTTAGGTCTTTAACTTATAAATTTGGGGATGGAGACACAATTTAACACATAACAGGGGCTTTCTCATTATTTATCTTCACTGTATTTACTTGCAGTTATAATAGTAAATGTCAGAACATTGCTGCTGAATCCATTGCATTTAAAGAGATGTCTCTAGAAAGTTCAAAAATGGAGCCACTTTGCAGCAGATTAGTGACTTTTTGAAAATCGCTTCTCCGTTGAAGGTTGACCAGAAGCGGAACTTCCCTCCAGCTACTGCCTAATTGGGCTTTGTGTTAGATCTTTGCTTCAGGAAGACCCATCTGGTAGAGGTGAATGTTTTATTTAGGATTTTCCAAACACATTTTTAATGGGTAGATAGCAGTAATATCTTTATCTGTGGGTAAGGATTTAGCTGTGCTATTTATAACAATGTTTTAACGGTTTGTTTGCCTAAAAATCTTATAACTCAGTGTTCCTTTCAGTATTTTAATTGCAACTTTGTATCTCATAGGTACGTGTTAATAATAAATGTCAATTTTCCTTAAAGGTGTTTTACATGTTTTCTGATATGTATGTATATGAGTTTGCTTCCACAATCTACATACATGCATATAGAGTACTGTATTTCAATGAAAATTTATATTTAAAAAATTAATATCTAACTTGCAATGCTATAATTTATACATCCATATTTTAAAAATTTATATTCCTTCCACAAGTGACTTAGTTGCTTAATATAGTTAGAACTTTTGGAGTTGCTTTTCAGACCTTATTTATTTATTTATTTGAGCATTTAAATATGCATCTATAATGCATTCTGACATGGTTGGTGCTGAAATTTTGAGATGATGAAAATCTCAGGATTTATTGTGATGGAAATGGGACTATGCATAGAGCTTGAGATCTTATAGAAGGTCTGTAAATATTTGTTGAATGAATGAATAGACAAGTGAATTCATGGGGGAAGAAAGTTAAGTCTTTTCTTTTAAACTCCTTTGAAATCAGTAACCTACCATGACTATAATAAGAGAGGAGGTAATATATTAAAAACCTATGGAAGCAAGCTTTAATATTTTAGATCATTTTATTTCTGTAAGTTGGATTTTCTTGTGACACCTTGACTTTCCCCTCCATCTTGTACATTATGGCTCATGACTTCAAGTGCTCTACAGTGAAAGGGGCCTCTAAGAAAGGCAGGTTGAGAGCAGAGAGAGTGAGCAGATTTGCATAGGGCAGGAAGGGCACTATAACATCTGGCAGTGGTGGCCAACTGGGTCCATTTGTTAGTGCTCATTAAATTTACATTAATGCAAGGGCTGCTCTGAATGTGTAAATGCTACGTGGGTTGCTAGCTTTCTCTCAGGCCAATGGCAATGACTTTTGGGGCCCTACCTGCCAATGGCATTTGACCTGGGGTCAGACCTGCATTTAACCCTTCCCTGTAGGTCAAAAGCAAATTAATTTGGTGAGGATTAAATTGGAAATGAGTCGTCTGTACAGCAGGTGTCCTCTGTGGAGAATGTGGCCCAGGTGGAAGCATTTTAAGATCTGTTCCTGGGCCATCTCCGAAGAAGCTTCAGGGGTCAGAGAGGCAATTCCAAGACATCCCATGTGTGGAGGGCCTGGGGATGGATTAGCAGGTGCTGACTCAGGGCGATTTTCTCCGCAGCTTGGAGGGACTTTCAAAGAGGCCCCTTTTAGAAATAATTTATTTATATATTCATGAACATATATCTTGGGCATTCAATTGCAGACTGATTTACTTAGAAGTTGCCCTAAATGATTGGAACTTTACCCTTTGCCCCTACCTCCCACCATCAACCAAAGACTTTGATTTGAAGGAAGGATAATAATGCATTTTTCTCTTTCTTTTTTTCTAGAAGATGAGGAGGATGAGGAAATGGTGGAACCTAAAATTGGCCATGATTCAGAACTGGAAAATCAAGACAAAAAACAGGAGGTGATGGAAGGTATGGTGTGGGAGATAAATTCAATCATCATTTTGTTTATTTATTTCTTACCAATATAAGGGACAATAGAGGTAAGTAAAAAATTAAATGTATACCGTCTATGTGGGAGGTTTTCTATGACTGTTCGATGCAGTACATTTAGTGACATAAACTTTAATCTCCAAAGCAAAATCAATCTGTTTTTTTGACTGATATAAGCAAATAAAATTAAAACTATCAACATTTCCAGCAATAAGTCCAGTCACGATTCCAGTAAAATTATTACTAAATAGTGATAAAATAAAACACTTGTTATCAATTATTATTTTATTTAATTCACTCCATTGTATATTCCCAATGATAACACTAGCAAGAAAATAAAACAAAACAAACAAACAAACAAAAAGAAAGCAAAACAAGGAAAAAAGAAAATACTAGTGATGTTTCCCTAAAAATCTAACTTTGTATCCCTTTGAGATTCTCAGTTCTGGAGACTAAAGAGAATTTTTAAAATGTCTTTCTTTCTTACTGACAAATGGAATGTCCATCAGAACAGAGGGTAGATTAAAAAGATTTTTCCATATTTCCTATTAAGCATCCTGAATATCAGTCAACATAATTCTAATTAGAAGCTCATTTGATTTCAAATTTTTAAAGATGCCTGTGGCTCTGGCACAGTGTGTGTGTCACATCATTGTCACTGGGGACTTTTGTACAAACGGGTGCATATTGGTCATATGTATGCACTCACTTCAGCCTGCTCAGGCATTGAGTGAGATTGATTACTATCGAGTTCTGGGTTACAACTGAGAGCTGGGAGTGGATTCAGCACCTTTAACAGTGACATCCACAGAATGCACAATTAATGACTTTTTCCAAGAGACTGTAAATGGATTTGATTGAAGAGACTTCACCTTTAAACTTTTACTAAGAACGTTCTTTTTAAAAGCTGGTGAATAGAACATCATTAGCACAGGTATAGCATGAGTCAAAATAAGTCAGGATTTATTAAAATACCTTCTTCTTTCTTTTGCAAACTATCTTTAAGATATACTGGGTGATAAGGAGTCCAGGGTCCACTTTGTGTCTCTTGGCATGAATCCCTACTCCCAATACCCCCAAACCCCAGTCTCCAAATCATCTTTCCCTTCACTTCTGAGTAAAAACACCTTCCAGTTTTAACTGTTAACTTATGCTTCATGGAATTGTTTAAAGTCCTGGTAAAAGTCAAAAAGAAACTTGAAAGTATATTTCCTATTACTGATGCACTGTGTGCCTTATTCTCTATTAATGGCTTTTCTGCAAATTAGCACATAATGGTTAAAAACATGTTTATGTGGGCATCAAACTCTCTCTGTTTTTTTTTTTTTTTTTTTTTTTTTTAAAGCAAGACAGCATTTTGCAGACTTTTCAAAGAATCTCTAGCAGATATAATCGTGGCGCCATTCATAGGGCTGCAGAGTAGTTAGGGCTGTGTCAGCACTTCCATTATGAACCCTGAGTTTCAGGGATTTATTACTCAGCCATAAAAATTTGCTTTGGGCTGAAACTTGACATACATGGTTTCAAACCAGGGAACACATTTTTGAGAAATCTGGCCTTTTTTGGAGCTTAAAAAAAAAAGTGATGAGGGGAGATGGGGGGGAAAATCAGTGCTCACTAGCTTTTGACATTTTTTGACCGTGTGACATCAAAACGCATTAAATAGTAAAGAAATGTGGGTTTGATTTATTACTCTTTTCACTCTTTTTTTTTCCACAACAGAGTAGAGAAGAAAGCAGGTACGTTTTAGCTTTTAATCGAAATTTAGGGAATTTTTGTGTGTATCTTACTATCTTCATGTTTGGAGATTGGAAACAACAGAATTGGGGACCTAACTCCGGGAAAATGCACATCAACTCATAAACCTCACATCAACTCATAAACCTCACATCAACTCATAAACCTTAACTTCAGAGAAGGACATTCTTCTTTATTAGTTTGCTTTGGTTTTCTTGCTCCTGTTTATGAACTAATTTCACTGTAAAATTCCCATAAGAGCCACTCTCCTTACTTAATCTGATTTTAAATTTAACCTATGTGAGTTTACTTATTTATTTTTTATCTTTTAGACATATTCTTGAAAAATATTAAAAGGTATGCTTTGATATTGACATTTCAAGCTACATTATTGAAACGAGGCAAGACATTTCTGGAGTGGATTAAAAAACAAAACAAATAAAAACCTTTTAACCTAAAAATGAGAGCATAAAATACTCAATATAAATTGTGGATTTCATTATGGATTTTTACAGTTTTACAGGGAAAAAGATCCTAAGAACCCAACAAAACTAAGATATACTACATAGTGAAGAGAGTAAGGTCAAAAGAAACTGAAAAAATACACCCTAAATTCTAAAGAAAACTCAGAAAAGCAGACTAGGATACAGTCATCATCCTAGTATTTTCATATGTAAAACCAACATTTCTATAATAAATAGAATAAAAAGTTAACCCTGAAAAAACTATACTAGATTTATATTTTGCAGGATGTGAATTCCAAAACTAGAACTAGGCAGTCTTCTAAACTCTGAATTTCGTGAATGCAGAATGTTGCTTTCATACTTGTTATTCAAGCTAAATATAACTGAATTCTGTTAAGTTTGGAAATTTGTCATGTCATTTGGATCCTATGTAAATCATATTCAAATGTTGTACTTCTCATAAAGAATCTTTTTTTTAAAAGGATCACTTTAAATCAGTGGTTCTCAACCTTCCTAATGCTGTGACCCTTAATACAGTTCCTCTTGTTGTGGTGACCCCCATAAAATTATTTTTGTTGCTACTTCCTAACTGTAATGTTGCTACTGTTATGAATCGTCACGTAAGTATCTGATATGTTTTTTCCGATGGTCTTAGGCGACCCCTGTGAAAGGGTCGTTTGACCCCCAAAGGGGTCGCAACCCACAGGTTGAGAACTGCTGCTTTAAATACATAAAGTATTGTTTGCTGTTGGCAGAAATACTTAATATTTTGTTGCAGAAACCAACAACAAACCTGCTATAATAATATTTTCTGCTTAACTTATAAAAAATCAAATATCAAACCTAATATCAATTCCCATGTTTGGCTCTGATATGCCTTTTACTATTAAATTAATCCCTGCCTTTTTATGCAGTGAACATGTGAAATACAATTTACTAGGTTTCATATAGGGAAAAGCAGCAGAAAGAAATTTCAGGGAGAATTTGGGGTCTCTCCTGGGCTAATACAATTCTGATTGCAATTGTTTATGCTTGGATTTTGAACCCTGTGGATTCCATTAATCAATGAATTTTCTTTCATAAAATATAATGTCTGGAGAGGTTCCATCTCTGAATACAGCCTTTGACTGTGGTTCCTAGATATTCCATTAGGTTTTCAATACATTGTAACAACACTTATTAATTTGAAGGTTTTTGAATATGGGTGAGTTTGAATTTTTATCCTATTTAACTCCTAGGTTGAATATTATTTATGACTTAAAAAAATACTTCTATCTTATTATTTTGTGCTAACAAATATGTCATTTGATCCCTGCTATACATCAAAGCTTAATATAAGAGATATCCTTATTTGTGCTTCAGTAGCAATTTAATTTCAAGCCAAATAATGTATTGTCAAAAATAATATGTGGAGAGACTACTGCTTCACCTACCTGAACTTGGCCTCTGCAAATACACTTTGATCAGCCATTTATGTTTCTCTTAGAGAAGAAGTTGTATGTCTTGAAAGCTGAGATCAAAGTGCCAATAAGCTACAGGGAAGAAAAAAATTACAGAAAATTACACAGATACTATTTTTTATTCAAAGTAATGGACCTGTAAGGAAAGATACAGGTGAAGTACAAATAGCTGAAAAAGATAAACAGAGAATAGAAAGGTTTTTTTATATTATAAAAAAAGGAAAAAGGGAAAATTCCTATTTCTCTGCTTAATTTCAAATGTGTCTCATGTATCCATCAGCAGTGACTAAGGCTAAACTAGGCTTTTATAATAAGACATTCTTCTTGGTCTGATAGTATCTTTGTTTAGTGAAGTTTATTTATTTATAAAACAGTATTAACCAAAACAAAATGATGCTAGCATTTCATAGGTGTTTTTTGTTTCCTTTTGCCTACTTACATTCAGTAGTTTTATGTAGTTTTATTTCTTGAATTGACATAAGGGTGAAAAACTCAAATTCCTAATTTATGAGAGTTTTAAAAAGTAGACCAATAAATTGCTACTTGATTACTAATTATTGAATGCTTAACTATTTGCCCCAGATATTTATCTTTAACCCTTAAGCCAGACTTAATGTTCAGGTATCATTACCCCATTTTGTAGATAAAATTGCTTCTTGAAGAGCTTTAATTTATGAAAGAATCAAAGCTAAATACGGCATAGTAAATGTTGGATTCCAGTCGGTTTTGTAGAGTTCTTCTTATTATTTACAATCTACAAATTGCCTGCTTTGCTATTTTTCAAACTAGTGTCTGGGCAACACTGCTCAGCAAAAGTTGATGGGGATTTTTGGGGAGTCCCAATACACACTGGCATATTTAGGGCCCTTGAGACTTCAGCAGCAAAAGAATATTTCTAATTATATTTAGGGCTACTAGAAACTATGGGGTGGACTGTTTTCGGAGAATAGCTTCTCCTGTAGTGGATGAATTGTTTTTTGTTATATTACCTGGGGAGCATTTCTCAAGGTGTGAATCAACTACATCAAAATCATTCTAGTTTCTTGGACAAATACAGATTTTGGAGTCCTTCTAGACCTCTTGCATTGTGGCCTGGGGCAGGAAAGGGGAGATTGGGAGGGGAGAGACATTATGAACATTAAAAGTTGAAGATCCGCTGCCATGACTCCGCAGAAGAGCTTTTGGACAATCCCAATTTCTTAGGACAATGAGTTTGAGATACCATTAATAGAATCAAGTAACATTTTCATAAAATATTATGTTACAGGTGACTGACTGTACCTAAAAGATTCCTCTGGCCATGTGACCAGGTAGAAATTACGGGGATAGTAGTGGAAGTTTTGGGAAAAGTGATTCCACCAGAGACCCCCTCCTGTGATTGTGATGCACTATGCTCTGTAGCTTAACTTTAGGCATTTCTGGTCCTACTGAAGGAGTCATCAATCAAATGTGCATTGGAGGTACTCCACTCAGAGTTGAGTGGTGGTTCCTGAAGAACCACAAAGCTTCAGTTGACAGTTTCTGCCCTTGAGTGCTTCTCAGTCTGGGGAGCTCTTAATCTTCTCCCTATCGTTTCATGTAAGCCCCACAACTGAAGAAACAGTTTATGTCACCAAGTTGTGACTGCGGTGAGCTGACTTTCTTTCAGACACTGTGGACACACTGTTAGCAATTTAACCTCCCTTTGCCTCATTTTGCTTCTTCAAAAGTAGTTTGGTGAGATTAATCATGCCAGGAAAGTAAGGCATAAAAGCAAGTATTTGTTTCACGTGCTTGTTTAAAAAACAGAATATATTTTTGGTGAAAGTGGGTTTAGAAGGCATGTTTCAGGTTTTGAGTGGCATCTATATAACAATTAAGTCAACCTTACCAGCCTTACCAACTCACCATGTAAAATAAAATGAACTTATCCATAGGAGGAAAGGTGCTATCTGGACCATATTATATCAGTGGTTCTCAACCTTCCTAATGCCGCGACCCTTTAATACATGTCCTCATGGTGTGGTGACCCCCATAAAATTATTTTCGTTGCTACTTCATAACTATAATTTTGCCACTGTTATGAATTGTAATGTAAATATCTGATATGTGTTTTCCAATGGTCTTAGGCGACCCCTGTGAAAGGGTCATTTGAGCCCCAAAGGGGTTGCGACCCACAGGTTGAGAACCACTGTTATAGATAGTACTTAATTATTTAATATGTTCAGCTTTACAGTAGCATCTAATATACATAGTTATAGATTTGTCTATTATATACTATTTCAGCTTCTTTTCAAGTTTAGTTCTAAAGAAAGTAAACTTATTCAACACTAATTACTAAAAACCCACCAAGCTCTTTTCATTTGTAATCTTTTCCAACTCTTCCAAATTGTAGGAAGCCAGATGTGAAATCCTTTGGTAAAATGGGCATTGGAGACACCTGCAGAATCCTTTGGTGTGAATTTGGGAATAATTTAGACTAGATGTTAATAATGGTTTATCCTACAGTCCTGTCACTCCTTTGATAAGCAGTCTCTTTCAAGAGTTGGATTCCTTATGATACGTTATTAATTGTCCTTTTTTCTTTTCTAATAATCTCTTTTACATAAAATAGCCCCTCCAAGGGAGCTGACAGAGGAAGAAAAACAGCAGATCCTTCATTCAGAGGAATTTCTCATCTTTTTTGATCGGACCATCCGGGTAATTGAAAGAGCACTGGCAGAAGACTCTGACATCTTCTTTGACTATAGTGGTCGAGAGTTAGAGGAAAAAGATGGGTTAGTTTCTTGTGTGCATTAAAAAGAATACAGTGATACATTATCTGTTGTTTCTAAATTCATATATGTATTGACTAGGCAAATCCCAAATCTAAGAAATTGGAGAAGGATGAAATTCCCAGGTTGATCTTACTAAACAGCTTTGACTAAGGCCTTTGGTTATAGCTTTTGGCTTAGCATTTCCCTGTAATTATCATGTGCTTCCGTGAAATGCTTTTGAACTTGTTATTTGAGGAACAGTCCAGGTGATAGAGACCGGCAGAGTCATGTACATTGTCCTCTGAGAAAACATTCTTATAAGCAGCAAAAGGAGATTTGTGTTATATCCAGTAGATCTACTTCTTATGTCTAAGCAAACGGAAGCTGAAGAAAATAAACATGAGATATGAGAGACCTTAACTGATGTGGGAGAGAGTGAACAGAGACTGCAAACTTTTCCATCTTTTGATGCCATAAGATTATGAGTGTGTATGCCTTTTAGGAAGCACATGTACAGGGATATATTTACAAATAAAATAAACAAAAACTAATCAATCAAAGCAAATGGCTCCAAGTGACTTTCTCTGTGACTGCAAAATATGTATTGTAAAAGACAGTGGCTGCTAACCATCATCATAGGGATAATAGGAGGCACTTTATGAAGTTTGTAAGAAATGCAAACTTCACCAATTTCTTTTGGCCAAGAACAATGTGAAAAGGTGAGCTCACATGCATTTTTCATCAAACCTGACTTTTTCTATTTCTAAAATTCAAATACATTTTCAAAGGACAACCTATCATCATTGAAGACACTCAAAGGAATCTAACAGAGGCTCCAAAAACAGTTTCAAAATGGAGTTCTGAAAATGTTCTTAACAGTTGACAGCATCCTTAGCCTCCTTCAAAGAGAAAGCAGTACTTTGTATATACATGCTTTGAGATGCTTGTTTTCTTTTAAAAAGCCTACTCTTGTGATTCAGTTGACTTTCTGGATCCTACTTTGTTCTGGGTGCCTGACCCAGGGTTACTTGGTTGCATGGACCTCTTGCCCGAGTTTGCAGTGGTGGAGCTGGGGTAGCATTAGCAGGAGGAAAAAACTCAAGTCAGCTGATTAGAGCCTGAGTAAATACCGGAAGTCAGGTCACCCAGTCTAAACAAGAGCTACATAAGACAAGTGATGCAGGATGCGAGCCAACGGCATGAAGCAAATGAACAGAAAAAAAAAAAGTGAGTATGGAGGAGCTCCTGAACTGAAGCCCAGAAATTTAGGAAGCTTTTTATGCACATCCAAAAGCTGCTGGCACAAACAAGCATTACTCGAATTAAACCAGTAGAGCAAATGCGTGACCAGTGCAGAGTTCTTCAGATGAGATTTTTGTGGGCAGCTGAATATCAAGCCAAGTAAACAGTGGCCGAAGTGTAACCTAGATACCATTTTGGTCTATGTTAAGTGTCTAATAATTTAGTGAATTGCCCACTCTCCACCATGTCTGTCTCATGGTAGAACTTGCTATTGAGCAGAGAGGCAACCACTACGGTCATTCAGAAATTGCAGGTAAGGAGAAACATGCATATTATGTCTGGTTTAAGGCTATTGATAAGCCAGCATTCATAAAAGAATCTCCAAGTGCTCTGTGCTTCATTGACAACCAGGAGATTTCTAGTAAATTCTGCTTCAAGATAGAACTTATTGGGAAGAGGAAAATCCTTTAGGACTGGTGAAAATGAGAACTTGAGATAAGTTTGACATTTTGTACAAGGCTTGGAACAGCAAAATGTGGAAAGGTTTTTCTGGGCCAGGTTAGAGAGAGCTTTTCATAACGGAGACCTTCATTAGTTCATTTATTTATGATCGGTGTTTTGTATCTACACTGATGCTTTAGCTTCAGAGAGTATTGTGTGTCATACTCTTGCCATTTCATTCTTTCAATATAAGCAGCAAAGATAAAGCCTGATTCTGAAGCATCTTTTTTGTTCTTTGATGTTTCAACCCTTCTAGGGATGTCCAGGCTGGAGCCAACCTTTCTTTCAACCGTCAGTTCTATGATGAGCATTGGTCCAAGCACCGAGTAGTCACTTGTATGGACTGGTCTCTCCAGGTAAGAATTATTGCTGGGATGGGATAGACTGGGCTTGTTTTCTCATGGGATTTATATATAAAAACAAGAGAGATTTATTCCACTACTTTGGTTACATTAACTAACCTACATTTTTTTTCTATGCCTGTTGGTTGTCTTTCTTATTTTTCTGAGATTTCAGTTTAATTTTTGTACTCTGTTATTCATATGAGGGCTGTCCCGGAAAAATCCAATCATAAATGCCTCTGTTTTGCATTACATGGCTGGATACTTTCCAGACAGCCCTTGTACACATTGAGAACTTATTATGTGCTAGGAACCAGACAAAGAGCCAGGCCATTCTGTCTGTAAAACTGCTCTTATTAAGGTCACCAAGGATTTCCTACTTGTCAAATCCTGTGGATAAGCTTTCATTGGCCCTGACCTCTATTTGGCATCTAACTTAGTTAACTTTCTCATACTTCCAAAAACAATATCCTTCCATTAAGTTCTATAATTCTACTCTCTTCTGGTTTTCAGACTTCTCCAAGACTTCTTTATTCTCTTCCATCCTTGTAGTCCTCATGGTATGGCCTCAACCCCTACTCTTCTTCCCGACATGCTCTCTGTGGGAGATCTCTCCCACTGCCTGATTCAGCTATCCCATGAACAGCCTGTTTATACCTCCAACTCAATCTCCCTCCTGAATTCCACTTTACGCACCAGACAGATCTAGTCAGGTGTTTCATAGAATCTCAAACTTATCACTAACTCGTTATTTCCACATATCCCACATCTTTTTTTGCCTATTACATTCTCTCTATGTTAAAGCCATACCATGGTGTTAAAGCAGAACTTGCATCATTAACATTAGCAACTTCTTCTCCCTTTATCTCCCAGACCCAGTCTGTCAACAGAACTGTCCATTTCTTCACTCATACGTTCATTATCTTACACCTGTAGTATTGTTAACCTTGTAATTGGCCTTTCTACATCTGTGCTTGTCCATCTATAGTTTTTCTTCTGGACATCTAGCTAAATACAGTTGAGTGTTGTACAACGTGGAGGTTAGAGACATCAACTCTTTGCCCCACGCAGTCAAAATCTGCACATAACTTCTGACTTACCAATTATCCCTAGGTATCTTCTGGGGATTGGTTCCAGGACCAACTCTCCACATCCCCCTACCCGCCGCTCCCCCCACACAAGAATACCAAAATCTGTGGATGCTCGTCTCTTATATTAGATGGTCTAGAGTAGGCGTGTCCAGCCTGCGGCCCAGGACAGCTTTGAATATGTCCCAACATAAGTTCTTAAAACATTATGAGATTATTTTGCAACCATTTCTTTTTTAGCTTATCAGCTATTATTAGTGTTAGTGTATTTTATGTGTGACCCAAGACAGTTCTTCCACTGTGGCCCAGGAAATCCAAAAGGTCAGACACTGCTGGTGTAGAGCAATGCGTAGAGTCAGTGCTCCACACCCACGGGTTCACAACTGGATTCCAAAGCCGGGATCCGGAGGACCAACGGTATGTTTATTGAAAACAAAAAATCAGCATATAAGTGGACCTGTACATTTCAAACCCATGTTGTTCAAGTCTCAACTCTAATGTTTCCAAAATGCAAATCTGATTGCTTCTCTCCTTTGATTAAAACTCCCCATTGCCCATAAGAAACAAGTCTAAACTCCTCCATGTGGCATTCAAAGTGAAAGCAAGCAAATTTACCCAAAGTTCATTTGCTTGAATGGCCAACTCAACTAGAGGACAATTAACCCAGTGCCGAGCAGTTAAATTCTGGGCACACAGGCACACAGCCCAGGTGTGGTGCAGGCAGAATTTGAACCCAGGTGGTCTGACCCCCAAGATGTTTCTGACAACCATGCTATGTTTTCTCCTGCAATGACAATGACCTAATAGCAACGAGGGAAATAGGAATGACTACACTGGCCATTTGTGTGCAGCACAGTTTCTGCTTTCTTATAGTCTGTGCTTTTATTAGAAATAATAATCATGGCTAAGTTTTAGTTTGTATTTCTTATATGCTAAGCACTGTGCCAACTACTCTGATTGCATGATCCTATTTCACCCTCATAACATCGTATGAGGCAGCCGCTATTACTGTTTCTATTTGAGGAAATGGAAGCTCAGAGAAGTTAAGTAACTTACTAAGTCATTCAGCTAGGATGTGATAGAGTGGGGATTTGAACTCAAATCCTTCAGCACTTCAGGGCACATGGTCTTCACCACGGCCTCCCCCAAACGGTTTATGACTCTACAACCAAGATAGGTTATAAGTGCCGAACAATATAGGGCAGGTGGTAACTGCTTTCAGAGTTCAGCAGAGGTTGGGATCTGTTTCTGGTCAGAGAAGACATCTCAGAATACTTGGCTTCAGGCAGATGGAGGGGAGAAGAGGGTGTTCTGGGCAGAGCAGTGACACGGAGGATGTGAAGAGCCCCATGTAATCCTACTGGAGAACAAGAGGAGTGAAGAGGAGTTGTAATCCCCCACAACCGGACTGTCATCAGCCACCAAGTGGGTGACTATTCTCTCCTCTTGAGTCTCCTTTTACATCCAAACACCAGAGCACACAGTGCATGATTGCACAGCCACTAAGACAAGCAGGGTTTGCCCAGCCACTTCCTGCCAGAGTGTGGGTGGTCTGTGAGCACGCTCGGGTGTGTGCACAGAAATCAGATCCAAGCCCGAGGAAACACTTAGCTCGGCTTGTTCACTTGTTCGGAGTCTGGAAATTACACAGGAATCTTATCTGACACATTCCTCAAAGGCGACTTTTACTATGTTTCTGGTTCGGCTGGTCACGCTCCCTCCGGCGGAGGAGGGTGGCCCAGCGTCTGTGGGGCTGGTCCCTCCTGGCCTCAGCGTGTGATGGGCTGTCTTGCCCCTGGATGGATTGGCTTCCACACAGGGTTCAGTGTGATATGTTTGTTGCAGGAAGTGAAACTATAAAGGACAGAAAATCCATCATGGAGAGACCATATTTATTTTTCGCCATTTTTGCATAAGCTGTTCATCTACACTGGTGGGGAAGAGGTTTGCAATGCAAAACAAATATATTTTTATGGAGCATGAGAAAAAAGAATTAGAACCCTCAGCTCCTACATCGTAACACTCTTGTGAGCTTCCAAAAAACAGGTTTATATGCTTATGGGATGAAGAGACCTCCTGGATGGATCTAGGTGCAGTCCAGTGATACTGAGAAATAAAAGAAGGACAGAGGTACAGTCTTGGAGTCTAGCAGGGGCATGTGTCCTAGGGTGATTACCTGAATAAAACAGAATGAAACAGAGGGGAGAAAAAGAAAGAAACTACAGTAAGTCCTCACTTAACGTCGTCATCAGTAGGTTCTGTGACTTTAAGCAAAATGACGTATAATGAAACCCGTCACCACGGGCTAATTGATATAAACAAGAGTTAAGTTTCTACCACGTCTCATCAGGGTTATAAACGAAACAACATTGGATGAAATGATGTTATTCGAGGACTTTGCTGGATGAGGTTTCTGCATAGCTTTGCTTTGATCTCCTGGGCTTCTTAAACAAGAACACTTGAACTTTGCAATATTTGCAATAGGTCCACCAAACATTGTTCCCTGGAAGAAATGTGGGCACTTGGGGAAAACATCAACTTTGTCATTCATTGAACATTGTTTAGCAGAAAGGGTCAATCATACTATTCACACAGCACATGCCAGCTTCTCCAGACGCGTACAAAACCAGACTCACGATCTCTCCCACCATATACACGCCTCTCCTATGTGAATTGCATTCTCCAACTCCTCAGTCACCACGATTCAAACCCGAGCAATCTTTGACGACTTTTTAGCAGAAATGATAATAATAATAATACCTGGCTCACATGCTTAATGTGAGTATTGAATGAGTTAAGGTATTTAAAGCACTTAGATTTGTAAAAGCATCTAGTACCTCAAAAGTACTTAATAAATGTGACAGTAAGGAGAGTAGTAGGAATATAAATAGTTGCAAAGTATGACTCCAGCCATCCCTGAAGCCTAAGATCATCAGCTGGTATGCAGCGACTTCTGTGAGGATACCTTGAAGCATTTCCAGTCCTTTCTTCCTTTTTACCTCTTCACACACCCTGCCTCCCTGAGGTCTCCTGAACCTGTTCTTCTTCACTGCATTACTGAAAAATAATTTACCTCTGACTAGCCAGCTTAGGCAAACGAGGGAATTTATTGGCAAGCCACTAGGGCACTTGGGAATCCATGGATAAAAGGAAGAAATGGGACTCAGAAAGAGTAAAAATAGGTGCAGCTTGCAGGACCTGCTGTCATAACCTGACTCATTTGCCTGGTTCTGTCTCAGTTCAAAATTTCTAATAGCCAGCTTAGAGAATGTGATTTGCCCAGTGGGGTAGCAACCCTGCAGTGAACGAATGGTACCTGGGAAATGAGACAGCTGTTAATTGAGGTAGTCTCTGAAGATGGGAGAGTTGCTGTGGGCCATCAGATACCCAAGACAAATCTACAACCGTGCCGGTACCCTTGTTCATATACCCCCTCCCTTCTCTCCATGTTCTGCTTTGATGCTTGTATTAGTTATTCATATGTGTGTCTTTCCTCCCTCTACTTACTGTGAGTTCCTGTACAGAAAAGCATGTTACTGTTACATTCTTCTCCCACATTTCACCTGGCACAGCGTCTTACATGTGCATGGGAGGCACATGACACGTGCTACAGTGGACTAGAATGCATGTGGACTTTGAAGCCAGACTTTATAAACAGGGTTCTCATATCTTCCCTTATTAGCAGAATGGGTTCTGACCCAGGGACTCTTGGCTCCTTCTTCTGTAGAAATAGGATAACCATCGCCTACGTTAGAGGACTGCAGGTTCCAAATGAGTTAACATACCAGGGTTCTCCAGAAAGTATCCGGCCATGTGATATGAAAAATGGAGGCATTTGTGGCTGGATTTTTTCCAGACAGCCCTCGTATCACCCAGCTCAGTGTCTGGCACATAATGGGTACTTAAAACATGTCGATTCTTTCCCCTCCAATAAATGTCAGATTTTATTTCTCTATAAGAATAAACAGCTTGAAACCAGATCTAATAATTTCCAGGTAAAATTCTCCTAGGTTAAATATTAGATAATTCAGCCCTGTAAGTAATCACAGATTTCATAATTGTTCATATTCTCTTTAAACTCATAATTTTCACCACTTAAGGTTTACATAATTGTTCAGAGATTTACTTTTTATTGGACAGTAGGGAAATATGACTAGTCATGTTCAAACAAACAACAGAGAAAGACATACTAGAGGAGACTTTGACTTCATAAAAACTTTCATGCGATAAGAATTAAATCAGTAGTTTCAGGACTTAATGAGCCCAATTATAGAAATTACACTAAACACATTTCACTGGTATTTTGCTAAAACTCTCCCTGTTTTCTAAAGCAGTCTTAAACCCAAATAATTTAAAATATGTTTTAATCGAAAAAACAAAAACTGTCAGTAGGAGCCAACGATGAGACCCAGATGTGAAGCTGGGAGACGTGTTTCAGACACATGTGGCTGCTCACTGGCCACTAGGGCGGTGGTGTTTATGTTCAAGGAGCTGCCTCTTCACATGTGACGTCATTAAGCTTCAGATGGACAGTCCAGAGACTTCTGTGTTTATCTGCATGCTATTATCTTTTAATGGGCTTTCAATCAAAGGCCTTTCTTACTAGCAATTGCAGCTCTGTGTAGTTTTCTCAAGTCAAGGAAGCTGAATAAAGAAAGAATAAAGCCACATGGAAGACTTAAGTTTAATTATTATTGGTAAAAAAAATGGTTGATGTTCGAATTTATAAGGATAATCTTCTATTAAATATACAAGGGCTGTCCAGAAAAAAATCCAGCCATAAAGGCCTCTATTTTTCATATTACATGGCTGGATACTTTCCAGACAGACCTTGTATACACAGCATAGTGAAATAGAAGGAAAAAATTAAATTATCTATGAGTAAAGGCTGATATGATCTGCTATAATCCTAGCACAATTACGTATATAATGATTAAATTTTTAGTGGCATTGCCTTTTGTGAATCAAAGGTAGGAATGGCCTTTTCCTGAAATGTTGTCTAATTCATAAATACCTCCCATGAGATTTGCCCTCAGTTTGTTTATTACCACATAGCACAGAGTTTACATAGGGTGAGTAGGTATTTCTACCCACTGTAGATTCCTTGTCATTTTGCTGGTTGTGTTTCTTGCATTTATGCTTTTAATTGTTGGCATTCTTTGACAACAGAGGGTTAATTATAAGGTCTTTCCACTGAGCACAGTTATTAAAATAAAAAAGAGCATTTGTAATTCAATAGATTTCGGCACATGTTATCATGTGCTAGGAGTTATTAGACTCTAGATTCAGAGGTCAGTAAAAACCAGTCCCTACACTCAGAGAGCTTACAAACTAGTGAGAGACACAGATGGGAAAAGAAACCATAATGTAATCTGACAAGTGCGTTAATGAAAGGACACACATAATGTTAAGGGAGCCAATGAGAGGCAAGGAGGGCTGATGGATAGTTAGTTAGGATTGTCTACGGGACTTTATGCCTGCATTGAGTCTTAAAGAATGAGTTAATGATGTATACAACAAAGAAGAGGCATTCCAATGAGAGTATCAGATTCATAGTACAGAGGCTGGACCTATGAACCTCAGCACCAGCCCTATGAGGCTGGGTCATGGAGTGTGGGGGTGGAAAGAGGGCGGGGAGGTTATAAGAGATTAGAGGAGGTAGAACATGATAGATCACAAAAGATCCTATATGACTTGCATTGAAAGGCATTCAAGTATTTTAATCAGAGGAGTGACCTAGCCATGTGTATGTTTTGCAAAGTCATATTGGCAAAGGATGAGAATGGGATAGGGCCTGTGAGCCTGGAAACAGAAAGCCATGTAGGAAGCTGTTGCCTTCATTCAGGTAAGAAATTAGTTTAGGAGACTATCATCTTAAGAATGGAAAGAAAACGTGCATTTGAAAGGAATTGAAGAAGTAATGAAACACAGTACATAGGGTTGAGAAAGCAGAAGGAGTAAAAATGAATGTGAGTGTCTGTTCTGGGCAGCTAAGTGAATGCAAGTTCAAGGTACCAAAAGAGGGAACATTGGAAGACCAACAGGTTTTTGTAGAAGCCAAGGAGCTCATTTTTCTAGGCGTTGCATTTGGTGTGTCTGTGAACAAGCCTGAGAAATCATAAGCAGGCAGTCAAATATAAGGATCTATAGCTCGGAGAGAAATCAAGCCTAAAATTATACAGAGGGTGCTGAAAAAAAGTATACATGTTTTAAGAAAGGAAAAAACTGTATTAAAATTGTAATATTCAATATACACCAATAACAAAAGATGAATACAAGTCATATTTGACGTCTGCAGTTACAAGAGGTGCTCAACGTGGTTACCATCAGCGTCCAGACATTTCTGATTACGGTGAACTACTGCTTGAGCAACGTTGACCAAAGTGTCCACTTGTATCACTGTGCATGCCATTGCAATTTGTTCCCACACTACCGCCAGTGTAGCTGGTTTTCTATGGCACACCACATCCTTTAAGGCCCCCTAAAGGTAGAAGTCAAGGGGTGTTAGGTCAGGAGAACGTGGGGGAAACTCAGCTGCACCTCTTCATCCTACCATCGGGGTAAGCTCTCACATCTCAGTGGAAAATGGCTTCCACCATTTCCTTTGACTGTCCTGCCTGTCACATGGTGACGCTAGCATTCATTTGATTAATGCCATCATTTGAGTGAACCTCATACTACACATTGCTACCATGATTCAATTCAACTTCAAAAAGTAATGCATACATAACATCTCTTAAAATATATATATGTTTTCTTGGTGCCCTGGTAGATAGATTTAACAATATTAATGTTTCTTAAAGCCATTGGAGTAAATTAGGTCACCCAGGGAGAACGCCAAGACAAAGCCAAAAAAAAACAAACAAACCCAAAAAGGACGTTAAAGCAGCCCCCTTGGAATATGGTAATAGAAGGTGAACCTGGAGGGACTGAGAAGAGTGGGCTGGAAGAAAATCAGGAGAGAAAGACATAATGGAAGCAACTGTAGGAGAAAGGAAGGAATCGCCCCAATGTCAGCTAACAAAGAGATGCAGCCACGTGTGCAGTTTGGTGTTTTGGGGTGACTACAGCAAGCACACGTGCAGCACGGGAGGCAGAAACCAGACTGCCGTAGGCCGGGGCAGGACGCTAGTGCTAAGTGGGCCACAACCCGAAAAGAAAGGGCCGTTGTACAGTCTGTACGCTAGCGTGTGTGTCTGGAGGAACTAAGAGAGTTTTCTTTGTGTTTTCATCTTGGCGTAATTCGTCTGTGTGACCTCTTCCGTTCAGTATCCCGAGCTGATGGTCGCGTCCTACAACAACAATGAGGATGCTCCCCATGAACCAGATGGAGTGGCCTTGGTTTGGAACATGAAGTTTAAGAAAACCACACCAGAATATGTCTTCCACTGTCAGGTAGGAGTCAGCATGGTAAAAATAACTTACATCTCCTACGAGACCAAATATAGTTCATGCTGCCTTGCATCTGTCTCATGTGGAGAGGAAGAACCACGTTTAAAAATGGAGTTGTTGACAATTTTGGAAAATTCCCCCCCAGTAACCTAATGTTTTTGGGAAAGTGGCAACCCTCTCCAAACAGTTTGAAAGCCTGGTTGGGGACTGTGTGTCATTTTCTTTCTATTTAAAACCGCCCCCATAAAGATGAGTTTATAAAGACCTTGTGCTTAGAAATCCTGGTGTACCACTTCCTCTGCTTAGCAGCGACATATGCTTGCCCACCCACGTGGACACCGTCCGCACACTGCCATTTCAAGGTCCCTCCCCTCTCTCTTCAGTGGGATTTCGCCAATTTTAAGTTTACGGGCGCCATCTTGCTTACAGATAATAATATTTCCGTAGCCGGTTTAGAGGAATACCTATCACAAATCTTTCTTGAATTGTTGAAAAATATAGATGCTGTTTTCAGTCTGCAAATGCAGAAACCATTTCAAATAGTTGCAGATGGTTTGCTCCTTGTGTCTGCTGACACGTTTGTCTTGCCTTCTATTCAACACAATACAGGCTGAAGTTATGTTACACTTGCAAGCATTCAGCTTTGCTCTGTTGCCATGATTCTGCCTAAATAATAGGCCTCAGCAGTGGCCAAGACACCAACCCCTTTATTAATGTCCCTATCCTGTGATTATGCACAGGAAAATGCAAAATAAACATTCCAGCTCAAAGTTTCAGTTCCTCAAATATTGCTACTCAGATGCACTGAGTGGCAGATTACTTGGACTACAAATGTATCAGTTAAATAGAGTGGGTAAACCTGTTGATATTCAGAAGCTTAGTCCTATTTTGTATCTAAGAGCAAAATATCTTTTTGAACTGAAATATGTTTAGACTTTAGAACATTATCAGATATAATTTGGGAGCTGCTGGTATAAAAGTCCCAGCGTCAGCCTGATGGAGTAACTTCCAACTCTGGCCATGTTTTTCTAATTTGCTATCTTAAAAACAATAAGAAGTCTAGGTCTGCATGCTAAATAGCCTTTATTTTTTGAACCTTTGAAATAAGAACAGTTTTTTTCTTTCTTTTTTTAAGATTATCAAATTTGTCAGTTTGATATGTTCTTTCTGTAAACTTAGAAACACAGAATCTTAATTTTGTTCAGTTTTACAAGGTTTGCTGAATTACTAGGAAAATACTAAAGGAATTACAGGGTAAACAGAAGCACATTTTTGAAAAACAGTGCCATTTAAACTGTTTGGATATGACATAAAGTATATCTTGAATTAAAAAAAAAAACAAGAAGTAACACAATATATTGTTTTAGTCAATGTATGTGCTCTTCATCAAAATTTTTAAAAATTATTATATCAATGGACTATAGATAGCTTATGACAATAACAATTTGATAATTTGCTTAATATTCACAACCTTCATAGTTAACAGGTCAGTGGGAACATAATAATGCTTAGTGAAGAACCAAATTTTAAAAGTCTTTGGGGTTAATGGGGATTTTAAAATTGTCTGTTTTATCCCACAATAGTTAATACAAATATTGATTGAAAAGAGTATGCTCTCTTTCCTCTCCTGGTATTTTTGGGATTTACTATAGATTTCACTAACATGCAATTCATTTTATTTTCATTCTTCATTAAATAATCCAACATATGCATATGTAGTTGAGAAGAAAATATACTCCAGATTTCAAAAAGAAAGTCAGAAGTACCCTGACTATCCCACCAGAAGATATTGACTAAAATATGTCTGTATCCCCCAGATTCCTACTCCTGTCTTCCCTTCATCTGGTGACCCGAAGCCGGTGGGGTTAGAACTCTACCTCCCCTTCTCACTAGGAGAAAAGTGAGCATCTTCTTGCTTTTAAACTTTGGGGTTATGTGTCATGTGCAAAAGGCCATGAGGACTCAGAGCATCTAGATGCCAAATAAAAGCCACTCCATTTAACCAAACACATGTTTAAAGATATTGAAAACCATGGATGTGCTACTCAGGTAAGAGTGGTAAGTAGTACACGTAAATGACCTTGCTATTTATGAGAGGCACATTTAGGAAATCTTACGAACACCTCAGTTGCTGAATACTGCTATCGTACTTTGTTTCGGAGATTATTTCTCATAAACTTACCTGACTGTAGGGGGCAGAGTGTGTCACCAGCGCTGGGAAGAAGACAAGGGGAAGAGCTCGGATCCCTCTCCGGAAAGGAGGAAAGTGGGCATAGCTAGAGTAATTAGAAGCCCGTCTGAGGACCCTGGAGTTTAACGTGCAGCACTGGTTGGAACCTGCTGGAATACAGAGAGACGAGAAGCGGGGTTAGAAGGTGACAAAAGTCGTCTTTATTTGGAATCGTGGGACTTTTCTTCTTGTCTCACAATTCCCTTTTCCTCTTTCACCCAAACCAGAGTGGCATTTCTTGCCTTCTGATGCTGATCTCCTGTCTGACCTCATTAGGGAAATTTCCTAACCCATTTCTCTGTTCCTTCCCACCTGGCTTGCCCGACCCCCTACCCTAACTCCACCCCCAGCCCCCAGCCCCCACAACACACACACTCATTTCCTCTGGCTCACTCATTGCTGAGATCTGCCTCGGTGGTGGATGGTCAGAAGAGCCAGAGTTGTTTTTCCCAGGAATGGACTCAAATCCACATTGAACACGGCAGGGGGACAGTGTGCATTGGGGAGTTAGAGAGGACCATCTCTTCCGGGAGAGGGGCCCACCTTGCTATAGTTGATATCTGTGAAGTTAGGATCGAAGCCAGGGAAATAGCAATGGCTACCAGAGGGAAGCCGAGTGCTGCGACCCTGAGGATGCCTGAGCTGACTGGGAGACCCAACCAGGAGCAACTTAAGCAGCCAGAAAAATCAGTAATGAACTAGTAGATAGAGGTTGGGTGGAGAGAAAACATAATGAGGGCAGTTCAGTTACCGTGTCTGAATTCTAAAAGCTACAGTGACTAGAACTATGTTTGTCTGTAGTTTACACTTCCCCAGCACTTCTGCCTTCATGATCGCGTTGATTCTTACTGCAGTGCAGCAGAAAAATATTTTATTATTATTCTTTTCCAATAGAGAGAGTTCCCACTGTAATGGTTTCCCAGCTAGTAAGCAGATGAACCAATACTGGGAGCGAGTCTCATTTACCTCGGCTGCATCAGTGATGGGGCCATGGGGCCTGGCTGGCAGAGCCTGTGCAGTGCCTTCGAGGAGTGCTGTCGGCAGCCTGCCCTGTGTAAGACACTGGTTAGACGTGGGCCTAGACATGGCATCTGCAAAGAGAAGCTGGACCTCAAGAGGACGTTTGGCAACCCTTCCAGGAGGCCTCACGTCATGTACGTGCAACTGCTGGGTGGGCTTGGATACTTGGTGGCCTGGCAGCCTGTCGTCACTGGCCTGGTACAAGGCATCAGCTCCATCCTGGGCCTAGCACAGTCAGGCAGAAGAGCGTCCACCCGCCATGGACCTCCTTCCTTGCCCTTTGACAACCTCCCGGGTGGGAAGACGCAGAGGGGCACGTGGGCCACGCAGGACCCCTTTGGCTGTGTCCGAGCTGGGGAGGGATCTGATGGCCAGCCAGCCAGTGCGCTGCCAGCAGTGGGGGCTTGTTTAAAAAAAACTACTTTGATTGAAAGCGGCCAGCCTAGAAATAAAAACGGCCAATTGGAGACCTTGATGGCTAAGCACTTCTCAGTTCCAGCACTCATTTCTTGTAACTAATGAGTGGGAGCAACACCTTCTAGACCTAGAAGGGAATTTGGAGAGCCCACAGAATGAAAACACACATGAGAAAAGTCTCAACCCACCCCACCCCCGTTCACTATCCTATTACTTTCCTTCTGTAGCCTTTCTGATCGCTGGTGAAACTTACTTATTACAGTTGGTCTCTTTTAGGTAGTGTTTCGCTGAAATCAGATGGTTTGAATGTGCTTCCACATTCTTCTGTGACATTGCAATAATGTCATAATTAGACAGTTTGCTTAGTAGAACAGAGGACCATTGATAGGAAGTGCCTTACCACGACTGTACTTTTGTCCTGATCGCACTAGCTATCCATTTCTTGGTGATCTCTATGGATTCTTCGTATTTTCTACAAGGGTATCGTTGCAAACAAATCTTTCATCTCCAAAAGGCATTTTCAGGCACTAGGAAGCAAATGCACAAGAAAAAGACATCAGTTCAATGCTCTTTTGCAAAGACTGACAGGCTTTTAGCCTAATCATAAAATGATTGCAGTAGGAAGGCTCATTTCTCCGTGTTAAGAATAGCAAGGCCAAATGCCTTCTCCCTCCACGGACCACTGCGTGTCTCTACTAAACTGGATTTTTAGTGTGGGCTCTGGTCCTGCATTTTCTATTTTCACTCAGTGAGAGCTGTCCATACTTGGAAAATATCGGTGGACGCTGCATAGAAATCAGCCACTCGGCCCCACCACACCATCTGGCAGTGCTCCTGCTGTCTTCTGTAGTGGCTTCCACACACTGTCATTACATTATGCATTCTGACCACCCTGCATTGCTTACCCTGGTGTGGTCTTCCCCTTTTAAATGGGATGAATAGAATCAGAAATACATATCTTAGAATTATCGGCATTGAGGTAAGTGCAAAAGTTATATTTAGAGGCTGGCTTGGTCAGAGGTTTTTATTTTTACTTTTATTTTTTCCTGATTTGGTTTCTTTGTTCTTAGCATTCTCTTTTTAAAAATTATCTGACAGTGACCTGCAATGGACAATGACCTGAAGGCCTCAGTATTTCAGGGGGGAAAGAAGCAAGTGAAGGGGAGTGATAGTAACTAGCCTGGCTTGTGCCAGTGTGTGAACTCCTCAGCTGACTCTTTCCCTGTGTGTGGCTCCACTTCGCCACAAGCTTCTCTAAAGGTTATAGATGAGGTCGCAACTCTCACAGCTTTAGCCACCCGGCGCCTGCACTGCGTGAGGTTCCCAGTAACCTTGCAGAGAGCACCCCCACCACGACGGCCCTGCGGGGAGCAGTGGAGACGCCGGGGGGAAGTGGGCTGGTGGTTAGCCGACAGGCCGGAGAGTCAGGCCTGGCCGCTCTGGCCCTCGCCGGCCACACTGCTGAGCCACCTGGGGCAGTTGTTGAGACTTCGTCGTCGTGTCCTGGAAGGAAGACGTCCTCCAGTCTCGGGTGGAACGGTGAAGTTTATTTCAATCAATTCATTTTCTTCTCCCATCCATTTTTTCGCTTCCCCCCAGCCTAGATTGCGGCCCACAATCCAAATGGACCCAACAGCTACGGACCCAAAGGCGTAAATTCATTTAAATGCATTTTCTGAGGTGTATTATCACTAGAGCCGGGTTAGAATTTGACTTAAGCACTTTTATTTCTTTTTAAATTAAAGTAAGGGTAATTTTCTTAAGGCCTGGCTGATACAAAGGAAAAAAGAAAGGAATTGTCCAAGTGTTTCTCTTAGATATGGCAAGGGGTGGTTACTTGATAGAAATCAACGAAGAGAAGGGGATGAATGACTAGAAAGTTCTTTGACAGCTACGGCTCCATATTCAAAGTGTGCTCCTGGGGTGACAAAATAAAAGGACATAGTTGGGGCTTAGTAATTGGAGAACAAAGTCTATGGCCCAGAAGACCCAGTTCTGGAATGCACTGCTGGGTGTACCGTAGGCTGGACAAACCTAGAAGAGGAAACCTCGACTCTTGTTGCGTAGATTGTGATACACATTTCGAAGGATTCGAGTATGGAAAATTAAAGAATGCTCAGGACATGAAGGGAAAATTAAGCTCTGACATAAAAGATGATGTAGATCAGAAAAGAGGGAGCGCAGCACAGCCGTGCTATTTCGTGCCTTTAGGACAAGGCGCGGGGGAGCTTAACTGTACGTGCCGAAATGAAATGCAGACATTCGGAAACACTTCTTTCATGCCAATTGAGTCTGACTGGTCCGACGATTGAGGCTTGAGCTAGACACTGATTCTTATTAAATCAAACAGCAGGAACTTCTTTTTCTATTTTTGGCCCAGGAAGCTGGAAGCAGAGAAACTGCCTTGCCAGCTCTCATTCTTTATCTGCCTTCTTTTCTGGAATTTTCTCCAAAAAGTAACACAAGAAGAAGCAGAATTGATCGTTGGGATTTAGCTAGGGAAATTAGAGTTATCAGCAGGATTATAGCAAACAGACTGTTATTCTAGACAATTCCTTATCTGAAAATAGCGGTGACAGAGACCATGTGCCCTACGAGTTACTGAGTGAGCTAGTAACGGCAGAGGACACCATGAGAATGCACCTTCGAACAAACCGTTCTCTTTGTTTTGCCATGTCGTATTGCAAGGGATCCAGCTGAAGTGTAATACTCTTACAAAACCCAGCTAAGGCTTACTAGCCTCTGCTCTGCCGCATTAATGTGCACGTATATTGGAGGCACAGAAGCCAAACACTATTCAGTTGTCTGAATCTCCTTTCCTCCCCTTCCCATGCCGTGTGCCAAAACTGTCTGGACGGGGCTCTCTCCCATTGTGCTTCATCCGGGACTTGCCCCGGGATTTACTGATGCTGAGCAATGGAAGCCAGACAGCACTAAGAGAAGTTCTCTGGACGGTCACTCTCCTGTTCTCACCATCATCCCACCCAGCCATTCACTGAGGTCACAGAAGCTGTGGTCTAAAGGAAATGGATAAATTCACAGTCTGGGTCAAATGCAGATGGATCCCACCTACTTTGTAGGGTTGTGTGGATCCAAGAGATAATATAGGTCCCACATTGCCATGACAGAATATCATAGACTGGGCCATAAACAACGGAAGGTAATAGTCCCACAGTTCTGGACACTGGGAAGTACAAGATCAAGGTGCCAGCCACTTTGTGTTTTGGTGAGGCCTTTCTTCCTGGCTTGGAAACAACTACCTTCTAGATATTTCCTCACATGGCCGAGGTAAAGAACAAGAGTTTCTGGTGTCTAATACCATCACGAGGGTCCACAATTATGGCCTCACCTAAATCTAGTTACCTCCCAAAGGCCCAATCTCCAAATACCATTACATTGGGAGTTAGAGCTTCAACATATGGATTTCACAGAAACAATTCAGTGCATGATTGTAGCTGATCACATGTTGAGCAGACAAAGTATTCTCTTTATATTTGGTTGTTTCACTATTATTATGTGAGAGTCCCATAGGAGGAAGCTTAAACCGTTGCTTTCTTATTTTTCTTACTTGAATATATTCCTAAAGAAATTTTGCCTAACATAGATTTATTCATCCACTCATTTATTCCACAGATATTTATGGGGTACCCACCATAGCCAGGTCCTCACAATGACAATTGGCTGGAGCTGAGAACAGACTGTCCCCTCTCCACAAGAACTCCAGTTTGCCCCAATCCCCACCATGCCCTAATATCCATCACCCAGCCAGCTCCTCTCACATTAGTCAGATCCCTCTACATGTTTTTCATATATAAATGCCAAGTGAAGAGATGACCTGAGGCTTTCATCCCAGTCATTTCATGCCAGTCATTTAACCATTTGTTTCATAACTAAATGATGACAATATATTTATAGAGTCCTGGCATTATACGAGAGGGAGCCGCCACCCCTCCACCCCACCCCACCCCACACATACACAGTGGAATTACCTTCTGGAGGGCGTGCCCCTTGTAGTACAGGCTTCCCCTGCTAGGTGAGTGTTCTAGGAACCATCTGCATCAGTGTACCAGCTAGCTGTATTCAGCTTCAGTGAATTTTTTTTTTTTTGGAGACTTAATGCATTTGCCTATTTTATGATGAGTGATTTATAGGAACTGTGTACAGTGTGACAACACACCTGCCCACACCACGCTGAGCGTTCAGCAGTTTTTGACCAAAAACAGCATGTCCTCCATGCCCCACTCTTTCTATTCACCTGATCTCACCCTGGGCCACTTTTATTTTATTTCCCTGGATGAAAAAAGTCCTCAAAGGGAAACATTTCGCAAATGTAGAAAAGGTGAAACAAATAAAAAACCCCAAAACAAACCAACAACAAAACAAAACAAAAACACAGAAGCACTAAAAGGCATCCAAATCGATGAGTTCAAAAACTGTTATGAACAGTGGAAAAAGTGTCTTGATAGGTGTATTGCATCGAACAAAAGTGCTTTGAAGGTGCCTGAAGTTTCAACATATAAGAATAAATACACAATATTTTATAAATAATTTGAGTCCCACCATTTAGAAGCCCTGTGACCTTTGGCAAGTCATAATATGAAAGTGAAATAAATTAATACTTATGAAGCACTCAGTGTCAGACACACAGCAAGTAACCAGTGAATGTCAGCTACAATTATTGTCGAATTTGCAGACATGAAATTCAGAGTTATGTAACAATCCATGTGGCCCTGCCCAAATAGCAGGGGTGAGGCGTTGCATCTTTAGTTGCTGACTGTAGGAGGGAGGGACCAGGGTTGCTGGGCAGCAGGGGAGCACCGGGAGGACCTGGAGAAAAGTATCTACCAACAAGTACAAAATGATCCCAATATTTTAGGAACTGGTGATGCTGTCCTAGTGTGCATGGCTTGTGTGTCATCCCTGCTACTCTGCTGTTCCATGTGCTAGGTACAGATGCATTTGCTTCCATGGTTACTCACTCACACTGATGGCCTCAGGCATGGGCTTCACGTAGGAACCCTCTGGTGTCTGCATAGCTGATTTGGCTGCACCGATGTCTGTGCAGACCAGCTGGCCATTTGCCATGTGGAACCCACTCTTCAGACCCTGGAGCACAAGTAAGGAAAGGAGGGCTGGCAAACAGTCTACTTTTATCTAAGTCGGCGGTATCCAAACTTTTGGCTTCCCTGGGCCACATGGGAAGTAATATTGTCTTGGGCCACACATAAAATACACTAACACTAACGATAGCTGATGAGCTAAAAAAAAAAAAAGTTGCAAAAATATTCATAATGTTTTAAGAATTTGTGTTGGGCCACAGGTTGGACATGCCTGCCTTAAGACCAGATTAGCATCTCTGTGAAGAGCTGCCCTTCCTCAAGATGTAAGATCCAGGCCTCCCCTAGTGGAACTTCCAATGTCTGGAAGACTGTGTTTTTCTTTAATTCTACAACAGTTTAATATAGGCAGAAGCAGGTTTTTCAATAGACCAAGTGGTCTAAAAGGAAAGAGGAATCTCAGAAGGGTGCCTTCTCCCTCAGAGGTGGAGGCATGGTGGACCCTGTTCTAGGGAAAGAAACAGTGCACAGCAGAGGGGTGGGCTGTGGTGTTGCTCCAGGCCATTAGCACCCACTAGGAGTGTCCTGGGCTGTGCCACCTCTGAGCGGGTACCTGTGCATTGCTTCGGTGTCATATTCTAGGCATAGACCTATTTTTGGACCTTGGGCATCTATTTAAAAATGCATAAGTAAACCTTTTCTCCCCTCTATGAACTTGACCAAAACCTTCTGATTTGTGTGTGTGTATGTCTTTAAGTTGTCCTAATACTGTTGGGTGAAAAGGGATGTGTAGACATACCATGTTATCAATAAGTAATATAGAGACGTTCATATTCTCCAACAGCTGCATTCTTATTTTAACTCACTTCTGACAGTGGCTCTCAGCAAAAAGCTGTTCTTTCCATTTTTGTGATAGATTTTTGAAATTATTTGAAAGCACGCTTATTGAAGAGAATTTGTGAAAGTAGAATCATCTTTATTTTGGGGGAAAAATATATATATATTTTTTGCATGCGTGTGCGTGCGTGTGCGTGCGTGAGCGTGTGTGTGTGCGTGCGTGCGTGCGTGAGCGTGTGCATGCGTGAGCATGTGTGCATGCGCATGCGTGCATGAGCGTGTGTGTGTGTACATGCATGCGTGCGTGAGCGTGTGTGTGTACGTGCGTGTGTGTGCGTGCGTGAGTGTGTGTGTGTGTGTGTGTGTGTGCGTGTGTGTGTGTGTGTGTGTGAGCGTGTGTGCGTACGTGCGTGCGTGCGTGAGCATGTGTGCGTGTGCGTGCGTGTGCGTGTGCGTGCGTGCGTGTGCGTGCGCGTGCATGCGTGTGCATGTGTGCGTGGGGGAAAATATATATATTTTTAACCTTTGTTGTAACAAGTAACTTGCATTTTGCTTTTACCATGCTTATATTTGATTTATAATTTTAAAATGGTATGTTTATTAGTAGACAAAGAATTAAACAAGATGTTGCCTTTCTTAGGCAAAAGTAGGCTTAGGCAATTTTTTTTATTATAGTCTCTGCATAAATATACTGAGTTTATATCTTACATGCTACACGTCACTGTTGCCATAATCATTTTATATTGATACTTTCTTTTGTTGTTCTCTAAAGCTGATATGTTTTCTTCTTTTGACTTGTTTAAAAAGTATTTCCAGCACCTATGTACAATAAAGGTGTGTTATTATTATTATTTTTTTTTTTTGCTTCTTTGCCTCTTGCTAACTTAGTCTAGCATTATGTTGAGTAGTAGAAATTAAATGTATTTTTTATACACAACAAGAGCCTTCATTTCTTTTTTAAAAGTTTACTGTAAATATGGTCTTCTGAAAAGAGAAAGGGACAGGAGCAAAAATTATACACAAGTACCCACACTCACATAAATGCACACACACCCCAAGACTCTAAAATCCTAGTCAAAAGCTATATTTCATAAAAGAGAATTATAGTAATGTTGATGGTTTGCCAAAACCTCAAGCAGTGACAAAATCCACAGAGTGTCCTGAAGGAGATGCCTTTGCAAAACCGTGCCTCTCCAGATGGTTTAGATTAGGGATGTTTAAAAACACATGGCAGCATTAGTGTGGTTTAGAATTCATAGTTAATTCAGTAGATAAAATAATGCAAATCTGAAACCCTAGCCTGTGTATCAGAAAAATCATCAAATCTTATGATTGCTCTTCGGGGAGGTTGGCATGTGATGTGTTGATTTTTAAATGATCTAATTGAAATAATAAAATTAAGCAAGAAGGAGTAAAAAAGGATTGAAAGTACGAGAGTATAAGTAAAAACTTGCTTTTTCTGCAGAAGATTTATTCCTTTAAGCTGTCATATCCAATCAATTTGTATCAGATCCGACAGCCAATTGTCATTTCCTGAGATAAACTATGTACAGAGGTTACATTACAGAGACAGTGGGGGAAACATGGGGAGAAAATTCCAGAGCGTGATGCAGAGAGAGGCCAAAATGTCCTTAAAGCCCACAAAGTGTTGCCAGGATCCCCTGGCCTGGCGAAGAACAGCAGATAAGCAGCTTATGCACAAGTTTTCCCTTGGGCTTATTCAGCCTTTCCTCCTGCACATGCTATTTCTGAAAGAAAGTGCCCTTGGTGCACGTCGTAGTAAATTATTCTGCCTTACGTGTGGTTTTTGACCACGGTGGGGACTCTGTGTGAATAGTGATGTCTCCCACTGTGTTCTCTGGCACAAGATGTATACCAGGTACGCCGGGGCCCTGAACGGCTCCATCACTAAAAGCCTGGCTCCCTCTGTCCCCTTCCTTGTGTCTCAAATCAAAAGTATCCCACCCTCTGATCCCACGGCTGGGCAGCCAGCAAACAACGCCTGGAAAAGAACAACTGTGTGGGAACAGTATTAATTTAATGATGTATATTATTGTATGTGCTGCCTGTGGCACAAATAAAAGCATTCAGCTCTGTTAAAATTGCCACTGGAAGAATGTTCGTCTCAGGGTGCAAAGCCTTTCAGAAAACACAGAACAAAGATGCTACAAAAATAGAATCAGAAGGCTTCAAACAAAGTTGATGGGTTTCAAAGGGCTTGACTCTGCAAGGTCGCGCGGTATTAATTCCCCCACAACGCAACACATTTTGAGCATTTTCTAAGTGTAAAAACTAGAATTGCGGCTTTTAATTTCTGGAAAGAGCTCCACAATCGCAGCAAATGTGCTTCTTTAGTAACAAAGTACACACACACACACACACACACACACGCAAAATTTGTGTGGACTCATGGAGATTTCCATTAAAAATTTAATTTTGCTTTAGCAACAAAGACATTGTATTAGCCAATCTCAACTAACCCATAGCCCTGCATCCATACCCAGTTTATATTTGTAACCAGAGCTGATATTTTTGTTTCATCTTCTGATCACTTAAATAAATGGAAATATAAACCCCAGCTAAATCAAATTCCTATTTTAAAATAGTTTAACTATGCTCTGTGACATAGAGAATGAAAAGAGATTGTTGCTTTTGCTTTTCATTTTGTTTTTCATGTGCTTGTTTCTCAAGATATGACTTAACACATTTTTCGTGAGACCTATTATATATAGAATTGTAGAATCTCGGGTTTGAAAGAACCTTTGTGGTTTTCTGGACCAACTGCTTATTCAGTCCCTACATTCTCCTGGATGAGTTCCTCTTCCCCTGCCGAGGATCATCTTACCGTTTGACATGCTCCTGTCTCAGAGCAAACCATCTCATCTCTGGCCGGTGCTGGGGAGTTTCCCAGTGTGCTTGCATTCCATCCTAAAGGATTGCTCATCGGGGACAGAAGCAGAAGTCATGTTAGAAAGTCAAGGGACCAAGTCCAGGAGCAGAGCTGGCTTTGGGTTTGTGAGGGTGAGAATGAGCACACAAGAACAATACCACCTGCCCTCCCCCTCCCCTTCCTCCTGTGTCTCTCCATCTTTGTCCTCACCTGGCTTCCTTTAACATCATTTTTTCAAAGGCTTAACGGCATCGTGTCAGCCGATTGCCATTAAAATTGATGAAAAGACTTCTCTTTGGGAGTAGGTACTCAGGGGAAGGGAAGTTCTACTTGTACTCTGCTGGTGGTACCCCTAGCTCCAAAAATCAGACTTCTGATAATACCCTCTATGTGTGTCATGGCATTTCCTTTAATACGTTTGGAAAAATTTGATGACTTGCTAAATTTCGGAACTGAATTTCACTGGCTTTTCCCTCAATATAATGAAAGCTACTGAGAGCGGACTAACACAAACCTCCTGCCTTTAGAACGTTACAATATGTTCTCCCGTTTGTAAGAGGGACATTTGAGCCAAGTTCTGTAAAACATCACAAATTCAGACAACATGGAGAAAGAAGGCCAGTTCTTAAATCATCTGTTGCTTACTAAAGGAGATAACTAAACTTTTTTTTCCTTTTTTTTTTGCCTACAATGGTGGAATCAAATGATTTTTTTTTTTTTGAAAAGCAAATAATCACACCCTCCAAACTATCTTTCCTATAAGTAGACATTTTCATGTATCAGTTTCTTTTATATAATTTCGCAGGACCTTGCTACTGAAATGAAAATATATTGACATGAAGAGTATGTGATAACCTGAACTCCTAATCAAAGATCCAGGGCCTGATTGCTTTAATGAAGAGTTAAGAATGTTTTGCTGTTTATATATTATAGTTCATAAATGCTTGAGAAAATTAGAAAATATTTATTCCCCAACACTATTCATTTAGTTAGAAAGTACTGTTTTTCATAGAACTTGTGAAGGGAAACCAGTTCCCTTTATTTCTATAATCATTTCACAGCTAGTTAGGTAGTTCTTGTGTTTTAGGAATAATGTCAAAACAAATGGAAAAAGAGCCCTGTGAGCTTCTTAGACCCATATTATTTCAATACCAAGTTTAAAACCTTTACGGGTTTTTAAATGTTGTCTATAGCGTGGATTCTTACCTTGAGGGACCCAAGACTGTTGAATCCTGCCTATCAGTGGAATGAATTCAACCCATAAATATATTATATTACTTTGCTCAACCTCAAAATTACTGTAAAGCAAAGAAGAATATAAATGAGCAAATAAATTATATATTTCTATTCTACAGAGTTCCTGCTGAAAACCATTAATAAGTATAGGTATAATTAGTACATATTAATAATGTTTGGAGGCATAATTCTAAGACATCAGAGAGCTGCAAAATATGATACATTGGGAAAAATTAGAGTGCAGAAATAGGGCAAGGCTGTTCATTTTTACCTACAGAACACGACTGGCCATACCCTAGGTTGATGGCAGGTTGGTTCAAAGAAAAACACTCTGAAGTTCTGTGCAGCATGTTTTTAAAAGACCAATGAATTTTTACTGCCTAGTTCACATATATCAAGGTAAGAAAGATGATGCATTAGAAATCCAGCAACATCAGTTAAAACAAAGTTTGGTATAAATGCCAAGACCTATAGTAGAATCCATCTGTGCCCAAAGCCTGATTATTTGGAGCCTAAATTCTCTGGCTGAGCCTGAGGGGCCCTGATCCATTTCACTCGTTCAGCTAGTTCAGTTACCACCTGTGTTCCAACAGTTAAGTGAGACCGAGAGGAGGGAAGCTCGCAGGGCTGCTCAGCTCGTAGCCGCTCAGGCCACTCTATTTATTATTCCACTAGGGAATGCTCTTGCCCTTGAAGGCTGATCCGACAAGGGTGGGATCACAGGCAGCAGGTATGCCATGAACAACAAACCCATATTCTTAACATATGTTCAATTTGAGTAACTCTCCTCCTTTAAAATACCCCTTGATTTTAAATCCACATCCTGATTTGCCCACTCTTGTTACCATTTTCTGCTGCCTGTTCTGAATTAATCCTTTGAGGTGGTCATTCCCCGGAAAGAAAAAAGGAAAATGAGAAGAGAGATGCAAAGTTGGGAATGTGAATGAAAGAGAATGGGAGAAAGCAGGGAGAAGGGGATCATTAAGTCGAGTCTGTTTTCATGTGCTACATTTTCTTTGAGCTGTGGAAGACAGGAGAGGTAGAGGAAGAAGAGAAACACAAGGAAAAGGCGCTTGAAAGGTTATCCGTTAATATCCCTACTGAAGAATGGAAATCATTTTTTTTTGCAATAGAGCTCAATTTACAAAGATTATTTTGATTCTCCATCATACTTCATCTCAAAGAATTGGTATAATCTAAAAAGTGGTTAAAATTATTAAAATAGTTTCCATAGTAGAAAATTAAATGATTCTACTAACTGTCATAGTCAGTGTTTAAACTGAGATCATTTGAATTATGTTTTATATAGTGATCATGTCACTGGAATGTCTAAACATTCTTTGTAAAAGTAGTAATCCCTGATTCTGATTTTTCATCAACAGAAAACTGACTAAAGGTTAGAAATATTAGCCACCAATTGCTGTTATTTGTAAAAGCTCCAGAGAAGGCTGGTTGTCTTGAGGAATTCTGAGTTAAAATACATTCTCCACCTTGAAACTATTAATCCTATATGAGACTTTATACATTTTTCTTTGGTATATTTTCAGCTGAGAGGATCGTGAAACTGCTTCAAATATTTATTTAGGTTATATTTATAAGTGATCCAACAACATCTTACATTATTAAATGTCATAAAATAGCAAAATATTATGTTGCTTGATGTTATCAAATTCATTTTCCCTATTTCTATCTATGTGTGAATCCATCTCTCTCTCAAATCCAGGTTTTCTTAGGCCACACAGGACTAGTTAAGTGAGGCCCTGTTAGCAGTATAAACCATTTTTCATTACTTCCAACCACATCTACAATTTAGGATTTCTGTGCTCTTCAAATTCCCCCACTTTTTTCCTGAGAGCTCCCACAGGAAGTCACGCGTGTGTTCATGAACAAGATTTCAAGTTGTGACGCTAAGTGCAACTCACTGAGACGCCAGTGCTCAAGCCTCATTGCCTTCCCCGATGCCTCAGCCCCACCAGGCACCCCGGGGCTGGCCCTCACTCACCTCCAGGGGGAGTTTCACAATCACATGCTGGTTTCCATTGCTGCAGTGTCATGGTGGCAGATCATACTTCAGAAACCTGAACCGCCTCGAAACTTCTAGAACTGAAGCCAGTCTGGCTGAGGAATGTTCCACGAAGGAGACAAAATGATTCTCCCTTCTCAGTTTGTATTCTTTGTCTCATGGAAGCCTAGGGAGTGCAAGCTGGTACTTCACTGTCCCCAAAGTTCATAATACATGTAGTCTATATTTTATCAGGAGTGCCCCAAGGCAAGCAGAGTCCTGGCAGACTTGTCCCACTAGTCTGCTATTCATGAGTATCCAGATCGTGAACACTCCTTGGATTCAAACCTGCTGCCTGTTTAATTTTATTTCACATTTGAAATGTGATCTTCCACTTTGGGACAGACTGCATTTTAGCCAGAACAGTTCGGCAGGCATTGTGTCTAGACTGGTGCCAGATGCCAAGGTCACAAGATAAAGATGGTGTGAACACCCTATGAGGAATTTACCCTTCTTCCCCTAGGTCAAAGGCAAGAATGTGTGATTTACAGTTGATTACAAGCTACAAAACTGAGAAAATTAGTGCACGTTTTACCCAGAATGTCCCCTAGCCCACCATGGTGGTGTCATCTGACTTTAAGACTTAGTGAGAAAGGTTGAAAGTGGTGTGGGGCTAGGGGTGGTTAGGTTAGTTTGTGGACAAGGCCTTTGGAAGGCTGAGCTGGTCTGCCTTTGGAGGGAGGCGACCTCACATGAAGAATACCTACCTCCTAAGTCAAGATCCTGCAAATGGTTTGGGGATGGTTGGTGAACCACAGGTATTCCTAAGGCTGGTTCCTATTAGACAGGGAAAACTAGAAGCCTCGCTAGTCCTCATCTTTGCTGTGGAATGAAACCAATAAAGTCAGTTACTATTTAGACGAGGGAGGGAGTGCTGTTCATTTGGGAGAGAATGTTCCTGGGGAGGGAATGACCAATAGAAGCTACTGAAGGGCTTCTGGCGGGCAGGAGGGAGTTCAAGCAATGGGAGAATCAATGGCAACTCTGTTAACATCATTTAAAGGTACCTAAATGAAAATCGTAAGGAAAACCTTACCTATGCATAGATTTTTGTCATTCCACAAATAAATCATGTAGCTCAAAATCTGGCACAATGACTGTCTACACAAGACTGAATTCTGTAGAAGAGAAATACCTAAGAGAAGTTCGTATTGCCAGATGCTTGACATCATATAGTCAAAACATTTTGAATGTGTTTGAAAGTAGTATCCCAGATGTGTGACAACTTACAGCTACACATAGCCCTTAGATAAGAAAAGGGTATGGTGAGAAACTGGGGTATACAGGAAAATGAAAATCTTACTGCCTTCCTGGTCTGACTGCCTAAAAAAAAGGAAGTTTTGTTTTGTTTTGTTTTGTTTTTTCCTTTCTGACCAATTTCTTCAAATCTGCATTTGACCTGACAAATATGGACACAGAACTTTCCACAGTACCTTCTATTTGCTATATGAAAGACATTATTGCCATCAAGTTATGACATTTGCTAACTCTAGAAGTGGTTATTTAGAGATTCAACTTTATTTTGTGTTTAGTTCTGATTCATAATATTAAATATTATTAATTCCATATGTATCAATATCCCCATTTTCTTTACATTTTAAGGCTTATGTTCAAGAATATGGAATTAAATAAGGAAAAATATAGTAGATATTTGTTTACCTTTGAACTATATCTTCCCATAAAACTTCATTCTTCAGTGAGAGCTTTGTGCTGTGTTAAACCTACCTTAAGTTTATATGTACAAACAGTAGGTGCTAAATATTTAATGACCTATTAAAATTGCAGAGAAAATTGCTCAGAAGAATTACACTTTGTGAGTCTTGCACAATTATTTTCTCTAAGCCACAGAGAGACATTCTGCTCATATTTAAGATAATCAGTAAGTAAATTTGTGGATTTTGTCACTGATGTAATATGGTACCATTGTCAGATTTAAAAGAAAAGAATGCCTGGGGTGTAGAATTCTGAAGCGTTGTTGCATGTCAATCTAGTTCTCAATGCTTACTTCTTTCTGTCAACATAAGTACAGTGTTTAATTAATTTCCAGGTATTCCCAATTACTCTTTGACACCACTTATACACAAGACATTGATGGAACTGGCAATGGACAAATATAGTAGGTTGTCATCCCTTTCTGAATGCTACAATTAAGTTAAGGATAAGACAGATTCCGGAATTGTTTTAACTGAGAACAAGTAGAAAGTTTGCCCAAGTGACACAGATTAACAGTCTTAAAATTACAGTTGCTTCAAAACAATTGAAAACCTTCAAAATGGAAATATGTAATTGCCCATCACTAAAATTCCCATAGGTTGCCTACCAAAATTATCCTGAAACTTTACCTGCATTGGTGGGAGAAGAGTTGGGTAGCAGTTGGAGGTAGCTTATTGTCATTATTTTTAATGCCAGGAGAAAATGTTTTGACAGAAGATCTTGGTTGATGTGATGGCCGGTAGCACCCATAGTAGAAGAGTAATTCAGTGATTCTGACCTAGATCTGAAGGGTTTATTTTGGCATAAGAAGGTATGCGACTCAGAGGTTGTTAATAATGGCAGAGCTTGGGTTTTCTTTAGGAGGATTTTACTGTATCTGTGCCTCTTTTATCCTGCCTCAATATTACTACCTCCTCTCTTTTGTTGGTTGATCTGTTTGAAATGGTGAAAGAAGTTCAGTATGAGATGGGACGCAAAGGAAGTGGAAAAGAGTTTTAAATCTCTATTATTGCTATATCATTGTCTTTATGTGACAGTGTGCAATTCACTTGACTTGTAGGAAAATCTACCACAACAGATTATATTCTGTCCACCAGGCAAAAGAAACTTGAATAGAACCAGAGTGCATTTTTTTTTTAAGCCAAAACAGGGTCAGGTGAGCATGAGGTTGAATGAGTATGAAGGTTGTGTGTCTGAGAGGGATCAGAAAAATATAGTATACACATGACCATGACTTTGGCTAGTGATGAGTACTGGGAATTAACTAACCTTAGAAATAACTTGAAGTGTTTAGTTTACTATTTTCTCAAAATATTTACATCTTGATCAAATATTTACATCTTGATCAAATATTTATTGAACACTGTGATAGACAGAATAATGACCACCTAGAAGGTGTTCACCTCCTAACACCAGGAACCCATGAATAGGCTGCCTCACTTGACAAAAGGGATTTTTCAGATGTGATTAAATTAAGGATCTTGAGAGGAGGAGATTATCCTGGATTATCTGGGTGGGCCCAGTGTAATCACAAGGGTCCTTATAAAGTGAAAGAGGGAGGCAGGAGACAGATACAGAAGGAAATGTGATGATGGAAGCAGAGTCAAAGTGGTGTGTTCTGAACAAGACTGGACCCGCCATTGCTGCTTTGAAGGTGGAAGGTGGCCAGCCGTGAGCCAAGGAATGAGGCTGCCATCTCAAAGAAGGCACGGCAATGAGTTCTCCTGTAGGGCCTGCAGAGAGGAATGCGGCCCAGACACCTCCTCCTTCGAATTGAGTCCTAACCTTCAGAATTGTAAAATAATAAATTCTAATTGCTTGAAGCCACTCAGTGTGTAGTCACGTGTGACAGCACCAATAGGAAATGAATACAAATACCTACTCATTCTCAGGAACTGTCTTAGGCACAAAATACTACACGGAGATAAGGGAAGCACATCATCTCCCACCCTTGTGAGGTTTACATGTCCAGCATACCTATTTTATTTTGCCCATGGGAAAATTCAGCTGATAGCATTAACACGATTTTCACATGCAATCAATTTTGATTACTAGCCCATGGATCTTTACACAATATCTCTATCATATGACCAGGAAAAAAAAAATCTCATTCTGCCTCTCTCACACAAATTGTGTATGTTATCCTAAAGGCTGCTGTCCTCTGGCCAGTGTAGGAAACACCTTAATACCAATCTAATCACTTTTATTTATGAAGGATCATCTATAGCATAACAGCCCTGCTTTTTTTTTGCATTCTGAAAACCTCATGCCAGCAAAAGGAAAGAAGGCAGCCTTTCCTTTAAGGCAGTGGTTCTTAACCTAAATGAAGAAACTGTCCTAAAGGACTGAAGTCACACAAAGTCCCACAGCAACAATAAGAGGCCCTGCTAGCACCTGAGTTTCCTGGCCTTCTTGGCAGCCTCTGCCCATTTCCCCTAGAGACACGAGCGTGCTTAGATCCAGGTGCGTTTTCAGAATCTGCAACAGGATTCGAGTCCATGCCACTAACCTACTTCCCACGCACCGCACCGTGTGGATTACAAAAGGAAATTCGCATGTGAAGAAACCCTTTGGAACCCAAAGGGGCCATGCTAGTTCTCCCGCTCTGTTATTTGGCTGGTCTCACTGTGGGTGTCATTTTCAAGCGTGGGGCTTGATTTAATAGAGACAGCCGGCAACCGTGGATCTAATCAAAGGGGGCTGAAAACACATAACTTTCAGTGTGGGGGAGCGAGAAGAAACATTTTCAAGTTTTGGAGTGGTCTGACTAAGGCGTAAAGTATTCAAAGGGAGCTAGAAAATCGGGCTCAGGGATCTTGTTTTTCAGGTCTGTTATAGTCACTCTGTGAAGTATTGCAGACAATTCATTATAATTTATCACATTGATACTCTTAGTTTGGATGAAGCCCAAACACAACAGAGTTAGATGCATATTAAATTACCTCTTACTTAAAAGGAGGGTGGTCTCACCAGGGCCGGATGGAGTTCATTAGCAGACTGAGAAGTTTTTCTTAACTCTTCAGTATCTGGTTTCAGATTGTTCCTGGTTCCCCTGGGACAGTGGACAACTTCCCTTTTTAAACTCCTAGAGGTATGAGGGGCACCTTGTGAATCTCAGTAGCCACCAGTTCCAGAGATAAAATAAATACTCATCACCACAAGTCTTTAAACAGAAATCTTATTACTATGAAAAGTACTCCTATTCTTTTCATAGGAATCTTTTTTTTTTTTTTTAGGGAACATGAGAAAAGATATTATCCTTGTTTATTTTTATTTAGACCTGCACAATGCTTCCGCTCCATTATAATTGACTGGCACACATATTGGCTGTGCTCTAACACATGTGTTTGGGAATTATGATCACGTTTCTTCTAGCTGACCAGCACTATCTCCCCTATCATTCAATGAAGGACATGGTGCAGACAGGGTTCTTTTGACAAATGGCCTTTAATTTGCCTCCAGATTCTTTTTCCAGAACCAGGAACTTTAAACTCCACGTAAATGGCCTTTAATTCGTGCATTCTAAGTTTTATGAAGACTTAAAGGGGTTTTTCCCCTGGGGGACAAAAAGGACAGAAAAACCCCTCAGATTCTGTAAATTTAATCATTTGATCCTAAAAGAATTTTTATTTATACGAGGGCTGTCTGAAAAAAATCTAGCCATGAATGCCTCTATTTTTCATATTACATGGCTGGATACTTTCTGGACAGTCCTCATACATTTCTGTTTTGTCTCTGAACTCGTCTACTGTTCTGTTCTTCTTTTAAAAACCACCTCAGGTTGAACACTGGGAAATTTGATACCCATTTTATTTGTTGATCTTCTAACTACACATAAATGCCATGTTAAGAGGGGTTTTATCTCAGCTTAGAAATGAACCACCAGGACAGATTCGTATCCCTTTCCTCACTCTGGTCATTTAGTCTTTGGGTCTCTTGTTAAAAACATCAAAGAATCTTCATTGGAAAAAGCGTTAGTATAGAAATTGGGGGATGGGTGAGACTTGGAGTTGTTAGATGACGATCACAAAAATCAGTTTACCCTTGTCTCTTGCGTCGCTCTTTTAGCAAGCACTTAAACCAAGTTTCTTCTAGGCCTTTTCAGCACTTCAGAGCAGCAGTTTATCAATAGAACCCCCAAGCTAGATACGATCCTAAGAGATCATCTGATTTATCTGGGTGCCTTAGGCGTAAGAGTATCTAAGTAGTTCCAGCCAAATAAAAAGAGACAGACTGCTTTTGCCTCTGAACCACTTTGCTTCTTGGCTTTAGGACCTCATTTCTCATTTGCATTTTTGAGAACTGTACTCACTATGTAGTTTTAATGTGAAAAAGGACCTATTCTTGCTGAATTATTTTCCTGCTAAATTCAGAATAATCCAACTGATTTTATGCACTGTCATAGCTGGCAAAAACCACCACAGTAAATAAAAAAGAAAAAAAGTAAAGAGCCTATGGATAGTGGAATACTTAAAGTTTTTGTTTTTGTTTTTAACAGCCCTCCTGTAATTTCTGGCCTAAATGGCTTGGTAATGGTCTAATGTGGGATATTCCATGACTCTCTGGGGGGATCCTCCAAATGTAGAGTTATTTTATCAGTAGGGGGTTGTTCAATGACATAAGGAGACTGCGTGTTGTACCTCGTTTTTCTACCTCCTCAAGCATAAAACCTGAATCCTACAAATTCAGAGAGAAATTGCCCACAAAGTAAGACACAGATCTATGTGTTGTACAATGGTGTGTAGACATTCTTGCTACTGTAACAGTTCTGAATCTGATTAGCCTATTTATTACTGTGTTTGCAAAAACCAATACCTAATAACTGTATTCTGTTGGATTCTATAGCTGAAAGCCATCGTTGCCTTTTTACATAGACAAGGAAGAATTCATAGACTAAGAAACTGGCTCTTTTTATTTTATTTTATTTTATTTTACTTTTTTACATGGCTCATTCGATCAAGGCTGGGGAGGTGACGAGGCAGGGACCCAGGGAAGCACCCATATTTCTAAATGCTGTGTTTGCCTCCTTTGCAAGGACTTAGTACTTTTTCAATAAAAAGCAAATTTAATTTGTGGCTACACTTCAAGTAAGATTTTTTGATGGTAAAAATGGAGCAGCCCCAGTCCTTGATTTAGAGAAGTCGTGTGGCTGAATCCCTTAGCGTCACTTTCATGTGGTTTGGGTGAGCCATTCTCAGAAACCCCAAGCATTTTTGAAGATACTAAACTGGAGACATTCACAATTCTTCCCTCCCTTTTTGCTGTTAATCCTTCATGTTTTAACAAGCAGTGGAGTTAATACTGCCTACACTCTTTCCTGTCAAATTGGAACTCTTTTTCTTCTCTCTTAAATAATCTGTTCACTCTAGCCCATACTCACATAAATCAAAGGGTTGGATGTCAGCACATGCCATATCTAAATACCGACTTCCTTTTTTTTAATTAAACAGGACTTATATTTGATTTGAAGAAAGCTGGTGCTTTTTAACATATAAAACAATTCATATATTCATCGCTACCTTTTCTTTTTTGTTCTTCTTATACAGTAAAAGTTTGCTTTCAACTTGCACCACATTCCTATTCCAGCCTAAGCATAGCAACCTGGGCTTTGTATTTCCTTAAAAAGACGACACTAAAGTGTTGGTAAACGATTGGAAGTCTATACTGAAAAAGCTCTTTTGACCTGAACATGTTTGAGTGAGTATTATTGTCAGGTGGGATGGTGTATCTCACCTTGCTTCATCCGTAATGAAATTTGGGAATACACAAATTTAGAAAAATTGAGTGTGTGTGCATGTGTGTGTGTGTTATATCCCCTTCACCAAATGACCTCAAATCTTGGATTTTTTTTTTTTGTCCAAATGTTTTGTAAGACCTAAAAAGGTCTCTATCAAGGTCTAATCAAAAGGGGGAAGAAAGGTCAAACCCAAAATGAGGGACATTCTAGGAAGTACCTGGCCACCAGTTCATCTCAGAACAGTTAAGGTCATCCAAAACAAGGGAAGTCTGAGAAACTATCAGAGCCTAGAGAAAACTGAAGAGACATGGTGACTGAATGTAATGTGGTGTTCTAGATGGGATCCTGGGACAGAAAAAGGACATTGGATAAAAAGGAAGAACGTGTGAATAAAGAATGGACTTCAGTGATAGCGTATCCGTATTGGTTCATCAATTGTGACAAAGGTACTATACTAATGCAATAATAAGGAAGATGCTACCAATAGGGACAACAGGGTGTGAGGTTATAGGGGAATGGTACTATCTTCACAACTTCTCTGCAAATCTAAAACTATTATAAAAAGTTTATTAAATAAAAAGTAATTTTTAAGGTGATTTCTCTATAGAACGCTTGCTAGCTGTGACGATTGAAATAGGAGTGAGAACCACTTTTCCATGTACAAATATGGTAAAGGGAAACAGACGCTCCTTTTTACATTTAAGGAAATTGAAAGTTCCTAGTTGTTCTGCAGGGTAACATGTGGTGGGTCATATCTAACCTGACACCTGGCACAAGGAAGGTTTCCAGTGCACTGTACAGTTAGCTGTCTGAAGCAGTTGCTTTCTAAGAATGGCTTTGTATTTTAAAGAACTGGTTACCCAGGTTCTTCACTTCGCTTTTTTTGGGGGGGGGGGTTTAGCCGGAATGTTCCAAAAATATGTTTTGCATTTGAAAATGGCTCATTTTCACCTTGAATTTTAGTATGTGTCTTGCATTTTAAGAGACTCTCCAGGTACAGGTGAGAATGGAATTCACCTAAAAATTTTCATTAATGGTCGTTTTTGAACCTTCCCTAAACACAAGCCATCCTTTAATTTCCAAAAGGTCACTATTTTGTCCAAGATGATTCCATCTCCTAATGAACCTCTTATTTTAAAAATTCATGCATATTATTTCATATTTCTTGAGTTCAGAAGACTGTTCCCCAGGTCCTGTGTAGAAAGTATCTCTTGTTTGTTAAACCACACAGATGATCTCTTCCTTTTTTCATAATGGTTAATAACAATTCACGTAATTATTAGGAGGGGGGATAAACAGTCATTTAAGAAGAACTTGTTGCGCTGAAATGGCATTTTGGGTTTGGCTGCATAGTGACATGATGAAAACAATGCATTTTCTCTGAAAGCTGTGACAATAAATGCAGAGCTTTGTCAGTAGTGACCCAATTGGTTTCCAGCTGCTACCTGTTCAGTAGACTCCCATGAAATAATTAATTGTTCGCAATCAATTCTCCGCAGGAAGTACCCACCTCGTGGTAAATATTACAATTCATACTAATTAGCTCTGTTGTCACCTGTGGCAGTTGCTAGTCTGTGAGCTGAGTCAGGTGATTGATTTCTACCCCTGCAACAGAATTCCAGTGGGAGAAAGGTTGGAGATGCAATGCCAAGGCCACTGTCGCAGACAGGGAGCCCAAAGCCCACCTTACCATGTGGGGATACATGAGGTGTAGTCTGTGATAACCGTTTTCACAGCATGAAGTTTGTCTCTCAATGAGAAAATGCACCTGCCTTCATCTGCTGCAAGGACTCACAGTATACTGGCTTCTGAATCAGTCAGGCCATACTTGAGACCTGGGCTTCACCAGTTATTATTCATTTGCTCTTAAACTTGTGGCTTAATTTGCCTGAGCCTGGGTTTCTTAATCTGAAAAACAAGGGAAGTGAAATTATCCCCTTAATAGATCTGATGTAATGATGTATACAATATATTTGGCACTTAGTAGGTGCTCAAAAATTTTGGAACAGCTCCCTGGGTGAATAACCTTGTAACCTGGTATGACAGTGATAATGATCATTAGCCCTCCTAATAATAAGCAGGAGAACTCAAGTGTTCAATGTCAGGTTGGAGAGGGATGCCAAAAGGAACTGGAGACCTAAACCTTCACTCTCTTCTTCATTGATCATTTCTAAGAGCCTAATCATTTAGGAGGGGAGGGGAAGTAAGGAGAGCTGTAAAAACTAGCAAACAAAATAGAGCAGTGGCATTGTAGCAGAGGGACATTCATTGTGTCACGTGTGTCTTGTTGGGCAGGTTGTGAAAATGGTGCACAGCCCCATGAAGGAAACATCCCAGGCATGGCCTACATTGATGAAAAAGGAAACTCATCCCATAGTGACTTCGGGCCATATCCTAAATCATTGTTTTAGAACTAGATTTTCCAAATTTCTCAGTGATACAAAGCACCAGGTGCTTGTTTAATACACAGATCACTAGGCCACTTTAAAATTTTGATTCAGTAGATACAGACTGGGACTTAGGAATCTGTATTTGTTTTTATTAATGTAGAGTTGACATACAATATTATATTAGTTTCGAGTCTAAACCATAGTGATTTGACATTTACATACCTTACAAAGTGATCACCAGGATAAGTCTAATAACCACCTGTCACCATGCAAAGTCATAGTATTAGTGACTATTTTCCTTATCAGTATACTACATCCCCATGGCTTATTTATTTTATAACTGAAAGTTTGCACCTCTTATTTCTCTTCACCTTTTTCATCCATCCTCCTACTCCTCTCCTCTCTGGCAACCATCAGTTTGTTCTCTGTATCTATGAGTTTGTTTCTGTTTTGTTTTGTTTTTTTAGATTCTACATATAAGTAAAGTAATAACGTATTTGTTTTACTCTGACTTATTTCACTTAGCATAATACCCTTTAGGTTCATCCATATTTTCATAAATGGCAAGATTTCATTCCTTTTTATTGCTAAGTAATATTCCAGTGTGTGTGCATATGTGTGTGTGTGTGTGTGTGCGTGTGTGTGTGTGTGAGAGAGAGAGAGAGAGACATATTCTTTATCCATTCATCTATCCAAGGATACCTAAGATGCTTCCATATCTTAGCTATATTAAACAATGCTGTAATGAACATAGGGGTGCAAAAATCTTATCAAATTAGTATTTTTGTTTTTCTCATTAAATACCCGGAAGTGGAATTGCTGGGTTGTATGGTAGTTCTATTTTCAAATTTTTGAAGAGGAATCTGGGTTTTTAGTAAACTCTCTAAGAGCTACTTAGGTTTAAATAAGTTTGAGAACCATAGATTTAAAATAGTACTTTTCATTTGACTGCACATGGGAATTTCCTTTGAAATTTTTAAAAATATTGATACCTTTGTTCTACCCCTAGAAATTATGATTTAATTGGTATGGAATATGACTGGAGCATTGGTGAATTTTATGAGCATTGGTGAATTTTATAAAGCTCCTCAGATAATGCTAAGGTACAGAAAAATTTGGAGTAACACTGATTTAGAAAATAGCCTGAGGGGTCCATGCACCTATAAAGCATGAACTAGCAATAATCGGATGTAAAGTCACATCGCAGATAAGTAGGTTCCAGCTCTGATTCAAGATGTGAAATATGATAAAAAGCAAAATAAAAAAAAAGCGAAAATACAACTTTTTTTTTTCAGAAAACTCCCTGGAAATAGTATGCAAATTTTGTTATATTCAAAAGTACTTGCACTGAATAGGCTGACCAGACGTACCATTTTAAATGGGACAGAAAACAACAGTACTGTCCTGTTTCCAATGGTATGTGTGGTCAGCCTAGTCTCACTGGACTAAATTTAAGGTGTCAGTCAGCTGACCATACATACCATTTGAAATAGGACCCAATTGTTGTTTTCTGTCCCATTTGAAATGGTACATCTGGTCAGCCTAGCACTGAAGGCACTACCAACCATGATTTAGAACCTGAATTCCCCTAAATTGGCAGTGCTTGCAGTATGAGTATGCATACAAATAATAATAGCATGAATCTCATCTTGACTTTCACTGCAGAGTTATCTCTGGTGCTAACTTAGAACTATTTCCTCTTCCTCCTCTAACTCATTCTGTAAAGTCAGTAAATATCAGGACTTAGAATTGCCATCAACATCAGGAGCTGTCATCAGGCACAAGGATCTGTAAAACCAGAGAGAGAATCAGTGTCCCAGACAAGGGAGGAGCATTGTCAAAATTAAAGACCCCAAAGAGTTAAACATGTAACAAAAGGTGTAGTAATACTTCTAGAAATTTCTTGACCCAGATCATCAAGGACCAAGCATTACTAATAGAATTGTGTAGGAAAGACTTGTTGAGCAAAAGGAGGAGTACGCCGGACTTTGATCTTCTCCAGAAATGTTTCTTCAAATCGTGAAGTAGTCGTTTCTAATTCTATATAGGGGCATATTGTTTATCTGTCTTTAAACTGCATTACTTAAGTCAAATTTTCCAACAGTTCCATGGAAAAGAGGCAAATAAAATGCTCTGTTTGTAAACAGGGCGAGAACTACCATGCTGCTATTATGAATTCAAAATTCAGGCTGAGACACCTCACACCAATTAAGAAGTAGAAAAAAAAGCAAAAAATAACAAATATTAGTAAGGATGTGCAGAAATTGGAACCTTCATGTATTGCTGGGAGGAATATAAAATGGGACAGCCACTATAGAAAACAGTATAGTATGATAGTTCCTCAAAATATTAAAAATAGAATATAATCCAGCAATTCCACTTACATGTATATACTCAAAATAATTGAAAGCAGGGTCTTGAAGAGATATTTGTACACCACAGTAATAGTAACATCATTCACCATCACCAAGAACTGGAACCAACGCAAGTGTTCACAAGTTTAGATGAATGGCTAAACAAAATGTGGTGTATACATGCTACGGAATGTTATTCGGCTTTAAAAAGGAAAGAATTCTGATATATGCTACAACATGGATCTAATAATACCTGTAGTGCTACATGGGTCTAGTAACACCTTTGGGACATTATGCTAAGTGAAATGGAGCAGTCACAAGAGGACAAATACTACACAATTCCAGTTCATAGAGACGGAAAGTAGACTGGTGGTTGCTCAGGGCAGAGAAGAGGGTGGGAATGGGAATTAGTGTTTAATGAATATGGAGTTTAAGTTTGGGAAGATGAAAATGTTCTGGAGATGGATGGTAGTGAAGGTTGGACAACAGCATGAATGTACATAATGCCACTGAACTATGAACTTCAACATGGGTAAGATGGTAAATTTTATGTTACGTGTATGTCATCCTAATTTTTAAAAATAAATAAACAAATTTGCACAAAAAATCAAGTCAAGGCTTAGAGAAGTCACACATCTAGTAGATGTCAGAGCAGAAAGTCAGCTGTAGGGACTCCCAAGTAAGTCAGCTTTCCCTTTCCACCTCAGTACCTCTTGGGGAGTGGAGACTGAAGAAGACAGTCAGGGGCAGGTAAAGAGGATGGAATGACTGAGTGAAGAGTGAGCAAAATAGTCCAGATAGATGTCCTGAAGATAAGAAATAAGGGTGTCAAACTCCATGACATCAGAACCATGTCTGGACACTAACTTTTTTTTAAAAATTGAGATATAATTCCTATACCATGAAGTTCATGATTTTCCAGTGTACAATTCGGTATTTTTTAGTATAGTCACCAAGTTGTGAACCATCACCACTATTTAAATGCAGAATATTTTTATCACCCCCAGAATGACTGCCATACCACTATTAGTCACCCCCGTTCTCCCTCTGACCCCTGTCCCTAAGCAAACACTAATCTACTTTCTGACTATCCCTATGGACTTCCCTATTCTGGACATTTCATATAAATGGAATCATACAACATGTGGCATTTTGTGACTTGTTTTACTTAGCATAATATATTCAAGGTTCATCCATGTTATAGCATGTATCAGTACTATGTTTTTATCAACTGATGAATAATATCCCATTGTATGAATTATCATATTTTTATTCCACACAATTATATATATATATATAATATTTGTAGTGCTACATGGGTCTAGTAACACCTTTGGGACATTATGCTAAGTGAAATGAAGCCGTCACAGATACATATAAATCTGTTCCTCAGATGATGGACATTTGAATTGTTTCAACTTTTGGGCTACTATAAATAATGCTATTAGGAACATTCACGTGTAGGTTTTTGTGTAGTTAAATATTTTCAGTTATCTTGGACATAAACCTAGGAGTGGAATTGCTGGGTTATATGTTAAATTTATATTTAATACTTTCAGGAACTGCCAGACTGTCTTCCAAAGTGGCTTTCTCATTTTCCATTCCTACCAGCATTATATGAATATTCCAATTTCTCCGTATTCTCAGCAACACTAGTTATTTTCTATTTTTCATTTTCCCCCTAGCTTTACTAGGGTATAACTGACATGTAAACATTTAAAAATTATAGCCATCCTAGTAGATGTGAAATGGCATCTCACTGTGATTTGTGCACTAACCTTTTTATTCTCACTGCACAGGTCGAGGCACATGGTAGAGTCTCAACACTGACAGGCATGAGAAGTCCAAGGGATTCTAAGAAAAGTCATTAGAATGAGTAGTTTCTAATCTTTGGGAAATAAAATATTAGACTCAGCTGCTTTTTTCTTTTTAATACAAACTTTGTCAAGAAGTAGCAAGCAAATTTATTCAGTCTTTGCTCCTGGGCACCTCATTACTAATGGGATAATAACTTTCAGTAGATGGTCACTCTTCTTAGAGTTTAGAAGAATGACATGTGCACCCCAGGATAGTAACTTAGGCAAAGGAAAAGAGAGCTCAGAAGGAAACAAGACCCATACCCCTCATCTCAAAGCGAAGTGCCTGACTCATGACTCATGTCTTGGCTTTACCCCCTTTACACCTAGTACGTAGTCAGATGCCTGGTGCTATGTGATTGCCTGGAAGAGGGTTTTCGACAGCAGTGTTCTCCACTTACATGTGTTTCTACTAACAAAAGAAATGTCTTTGTGGGTTTCTTAGGTACTTGCAGAAATATATACTAGCTCACTAGTAGCCAGAAGTATCTGATCTGTCTCCTCGGAGCCCTCTGACAGTTAAGCATTTGCTTTTAGGCAAATAAAATGTCAGCCACCATTAAATAGCATATGGCAACAATATGGCCGTTCCCTCTCTGGGGATCAGCCTCTCTCCCAAAAAAGTGGTACTTGAAATAGGAGATGCTTTTGAATGCAGAACCCCTATCCCCCGACCCAGTTATGGTGGCTGAGGAGTGGGCAGAGTGCCACACACACAAGGACAAACCCGATCAAATGTGAACATAAGGGACAAGCTACCCAGCCAGCAATGACCAAAGACTGTTTGTCCTAGGCCTGTGGGCCTGTGGTTAAGGGGAAGGACCATCCCGAAACTGGCCTGGATTAGCTCTATAAAATAGAAAACAGCCCCCACAGCCACTTAAGGAGGGATGGGGGCCGACTGCAATTGAATGCACTGGAGTTCAGTGAGCGGAAGGAGACATTGAAAGTGGAGTCTCCGCCTGTCTGATCTCTGTGGAATTCCCTCGGTAAATGAGTAAAATAAACTGCCTTGTCTCGAAATAAATGATGAGGATGTGGAACTCTGTTTGGTGGGTGAGCTCCATGCTCAAGTGGCCATGTATCAAGATGGACAAAGAGGAGTGCCGCCTTAGCAGGATGGTTAGTAACCGTTGGCTCAAGATGAAAAACCAAAAAACCAAGTTTCCTCTGCAGCTACTGGGCTTCCATGGCCACAGACGACACCCGAAATGGTCAATAGAAATGGACTGACCCTCAAAACTTAGTCTCACAACCTTGTGTGTCCTGATTTGGGGGAACTATGGTAAGCAAATAATCAAAACGGGATGCTGGTCCTGTTAGAAATGGTGCAATACTGTCCCTGTGTTACTTGTCTTGGAATGGGGTTGGTCAGGCTCACCAGTTTTACAACAAGCTGTTAGCATATGAACTTACATTTCTGGGCCCCCTGATACTACCCTTAACGTGGCCACATCAATGAAATCACTAGCTTTGTAGAAACAGAAGTTAGCTGTAGTGTCAGGACAGCTTACTTTGATTTAGTCAATTAACAATATCCCCAGACTCTGGTCAACTTTATTATTAGTTTTCCACTCATATAAATGACTTGATTTGAATGTTTAAAGGCCATGCATTATTTCTCAAAATAATTCTGTGTCTAATTTTTAAAGAGTAAAATAGGTCCAGGGTTAAAAACAACAAAAATATCTATACAGATACATATTCTTATAGACCCAAGAATAACAAGGTAGGAAAACTTGTTTCGGATTAATTTTGCCTAAATTGTATTAATCAGATCATTTAATAATGCTTTATTATGACACTGAATAACTAAATTAATACAAAATGGTAAATGCCTAGGAGAGCGATGACGTTTTTAAAATAACATTAATGTTACTGATATTTTTCATGGAATATGTCTTCAGAAAATTTACTGTTAAAAATGAGAACAAGAGAAAACCACTTATTTTAGTACTGTCAATCATTTTTTCTAGAATGCATTTTTATTCTTTACAGAATAGATGTGACTGACAGGATGATGGCATCCTTTGCTCTTGATGCTGGCCGTCTCTAAATTCCATGACAATTGGCAACAACAATTAGATCAGCAGCTGTATGAACAGCAGCTGTATGAACAGCAGGAGGTTGCAGGAGGGTTTTGCAAGACACTTTACTTCTAGGGGGTTGATGCTTACTTTCCAAATTAGAAGAGGAACTTTCTGTGTCAGGTCTGTAGCTGGGGGCTGACTGTTTAAAAAGGGACCTAAACAGTTGGATGAAAAATAAAAATTCAATCATCCAAATGTTTCTACCATTGCATTAAACATCAGGGTACTTCAAAACATCTCAAGAAATGACCAAATTCTAACTTTACGTCTAGGTAATTGAGATCATACTGCCTTAATGTTTCTATATGAATGATAGCATGTCAAATGTGGCATAGCCTGGAGATCTGTTTTGAACTTTTCTATATATTCTATCGTACTTTAATTAATGTATTGAGTTTTAAAAATAAGTGAAATGGATGAATCACATAACTCCTCCATTTCCAATCTTTCAAATATGAAAGAAAAACAAGTGTGCCTACTCTATTCCTCGTGGAGATATTGTAAAGGTGTAGTTGCAGCAAAACAGAGTGGCCTGTGGCGGCAGAACTCTGATGCTCTAAGGGGTTGTTTTCTTATTTTAGCATTAATTTGACTTTTTATCACAGGTATGTAGAATTCTGAATTTGAAACTTTTTGAGATGATTGAATTAGTACTTAGTGGGCACTAGGTGTTTGATAAATGAATGAATGAAGAGTGAACAAAGGAGTGAATGAAAAAGTAGGAATTAGGAGTTCTCACTTCATGGGGCTGGAGTCCAGTTGATTGTCATCTACGTATTTCAGTTTCATAGCAATACCTCCTCCCTGTTTCTTTTTCTCTAGTTTAGTCTCTCAATAAACTGTGCAATGTTTAGAGCAATATTTGTGGGATCTAACTGAAACCCGGAAGCAATCAAGTGGTTGAATTCTGGATTTTTCTAATTTAATGACATTCCTTTACCCATATTGATTGGAGCTCCGGTAAATTCAATTGTTGATACCACCTGGATAATTTTAAGTCTTTCTGAAGCTTTAAAGAAAATGTTTCCAACATAGCTCAAACAACATAAGAATTTCATCAATTTGAAAAGTAAGAATCGTTTCTGTGGGATGTGTAAAACAAGAAGCTGACCAGCATTATTTTCTTTTTCTTTAATTCAGTATCATTATTGAGAGTTATTCTTGAACTTTATGAAAACCAGATTGGGACATAAGCATGTTCTCCATTGAATCATGTTCACAGAATTGGAACTGAAAATCATTCAAACTGGGAAAACATGACACTGAAAAATAGTCCACATTCTTTATTCTACCTCAGAGTATCTGGGACTGTTTCTGACTAGTCGATCTGATTTTTTTTTAAAATGGTTGTTTTGCTTCCCAGTCAGAAAGAGATCATAGCTTTTTCTTTTTTTTTTCCAATCACTTCTTTACTTTACTAGCTTATCAATAACAACCTTTGATCTTCTCACATTGTTGCTCAGGAAGCTGTGAACTCACTGTTGCCCACAGAAAAACATCCAAACAGTGCCTGCCGTTCCAGGCCTGCTCTTGTCTGGTCCAGGCGACCCCTTCAGCCATCTTTCCTACTACCTGCCTCTTCCCTGAATGTCCCTTCCCAGCCATGTCTCTCAGGAATGCCTGTTTCTTTTCCTCTGCACGTGCTGAATGTTCTATATACCCTGCAAGAGGTGACTCATTTCCTTTCATAAGGTCTTTCTAAAAGTCCAGCCCTTTCCACTCTCCTCTTTCCTCCCCTTGCTTAGCTAAAACAAATCTTCCCCTGTCACACACACAGGACACATGCACACGTGCTCCTATGATTTAGTCACAGCATGTACTACATCCAAGGCTGCTATTTGTGTGCACAAGTTGTGCCCTGCACTCCTGCAGGATGTCAGCCCAAGGGACAAGTGAGGACACGAATTCACTTTACTCTCCTCTTGCTAAGGCACCCCCCCCCCATGACTCTGTCTATGCAGAGAGGCCCCTCTTTCTACCTCGTACAAAGGCATGGACTGGCGTGTATGGACTAGCAGCAGCTCTCTTCATCTGCCTGCATGCCTTTTAGTTTCTCACACCAGGGCACAAGTTTGTTGAGGGCAGTGACTACCTTTGTATTCCCATCCTGCCTGGTGCGTTGCCTTTCTTACACATAAGATCATTTATTAAGTTTAAAAGAAGGGATGGAATGCATTCATGGAAAACAGTTACTTCTGCATATAAACACAAGCATCGAAAAAGCACTGTAGGAATCAAAATGGACTTCTTCACTGATGTGGCTGAGCCAGCTTGTCTGATTTTAAGTATATCGTGGTCCTCCTGTCTCAGCTAAGTAATTTCCCATAAAACGTAGTGCCCAGTAGTCTTTTTTGGAATTTCGAAAACCACATTCACGATGGCTATGACAGGCCATGACAGAGTTGGGCTGAAATCCATTTCTGACTGTTAAAATAGGCAAAGAATAACATTAAGGATTGTCTGAAGTGGGCAGGCTAAAGGTCAGGAGAATGCCCATGGGAGGTGACGGGATTTGGGGAGGAACCAGTTGGATCAGTCTGAGGTCAGTACACTTCCTAGAAGTCTACGTGAAGCCAAAACATAAAAAAGCACTCATCTCAAAGTTTTCTAAGCCCGGCTCACACTGTGCGTAGTATAACTTGATGTGGCTATGGCCTCAAAGTAAAGAATTACTTTGCAAAGAGTTCAGTGGAGAATTGATTTAGCTCTGATACACTCGTATTGGTAAGTGGAAATTGTCCATAAACCAAGCTTTCTAGACCGCAAAACAATGATATACATCAGAGAGGTTTTATGCCTATTTGATGACCTGACCACGACTTCAAATTTCAAGTTTCAAGGGGATAGCCATTGGCACCTGCTCAAGAGAAAGTCTGTGTCTACGTACAAAACGTGCACTTAACAATCGCTTTATGTTTTCCAGGATGTGTTTAATTTACATAATAAACTGTATTCCTCCTCAGGAAGAGAACAAACCCTCTCCGAGCGTTTCACAGTGCACCTCTCTCCCCTCTTCCCTCGCAGTCCTCTGTGATGTCAGTCTGCTTCGCTCGTTTCCATCCCAACTTGGTGGTCGGGGGGACTTACTCAGGCCAGATCGTGCTGTGGGATAATCGCAGTCACCGAAGGACACCGGTTCAGCGGACACCCTTGTCAGCTGCTGCACATACAGTAAGTCAGGCTTCTGTCATATCCCTGTCAGCCTGCCAGGCCCTGAAAGAGGGAATAACTGCCGAGAGTACAATGTTGTCAGTAACTCCAAGTTCGAAGAGTCTAATGTGTGGTGATCATATTCTGACTGACTACAGGAAAGCTGAGCCAAAAGGAGGTGAAGGAAGTGCTGGGTTTAGAGAACTCTCTTAATATTCTACAAATTTTAGCACATACGAAGGATGTCTTTTGATGTCTCAAAGGCCACCAATGACGATGGATTAAAACTAGAAAAGGACACAGAGAGAAACTTTGGAAGAGGCATCTGTGGAATCGTTTTTCTAAAGAAGCCCTTCACATCTACATTATAAGGTGGAAACATATTTTCGAACAAGCACTCAGGTGCAGGGATGGTACGTGAGACTTCTGCCAACAGGCCTTTTTCATTTGTGATTAGAAGGAGTGCTATGTCTTTAAGTTCTGGAACGCCTGGTGTAAATCTCAGTGGTAAAGTCTACAGTGACAATATAATCCCTAAGGTTAGAGGTCAACATCTCAAAACCATTACCCATAATTTAGCAGAAGAGGTTCACTATCGTGTTTGGAAGACAACTACTCTGTCATTTCCTTTAAGAGAATGACAGGTGTGTTTAGCAATTGTTAGGAGGAATGAGAAGACAGGCATGTCTCCATCAATCCTTGCAACCTTGACATTCAGAGTAACTGATGTTCGTTCTGTGAAATGCCCAAATTATGCCCAAGGAAACAGCTCTACTATTGTTTCAATTTCCTTAATGTAGTTGCCTCATTTATTTCATCTGCTGGCCTCAAAACCACTCGAGCTTAACAAAAAGGACTGCTAGCTGTTAGCTAGACCACGAAGAGGGCACTTCTTCCACTGTTAAGATTAACCATGGGAAATGACAAATACCAAGTCAGCCTTAATTCTGATTGACTTGAGCCTAAGGCACATGCAGATAAAACTAGTTCTTGGGGATCTTGGAAAATTGCTCACGCCTCCCCCATTTCTCCAAATTAATAACAGAAAATTGTGACCCAGGAGAAGACAGGCTTTTGCTCAGACACACAGGTGTTTGCTCAAGTAATGTGAAATCACTGCTTGGCTCTATGTATCTGGTGTGTTTGTGAGCATACCTTCTGAAATTTCAAAAAATCATAAATCCACATGTTAGACTATTTAGCCATAAGCTTTGGGGGAGAACTGAAATCCATAAGCTCTTCGAAAGAGCTAATCCCTCTTTCTCAAATAAGTTAGGATGTGATCATCACAAGTAAAATACAATTATTATCCAACAGAATGACGTTCTTTCTGTTAGAAAATGAAATGAGTTTTCTTTCCCTTTTGCTGTGTTTGGTTGAATGCACAGCTGAAATAGTGCACAGTAAAATGGGTGGCTGTCTTTTAACTTCCACCAAAGCCTGGCTGATGGGTACCAGGATCAAAAGTGGTTAAGGAAAAAGAGGTCCACCACAGATTACTTCCTAATTTCCTTTCACACCCACCACACATATGCATTTGGGACAACAGGAAATTCTAATGAAAGCAAAAGCCTCCTGCCACACAGTAAGTTTATGTTGAAGATAAATAAGAAACACTCTGGCATCTACCCTGGAGAAAGGAGCTGTAACTGGCTCTTGTTTCTTTCCATGAAGCAGGGTTGTGCATGTGTGTGACTGTGTAGAGCCGACAGGCCCACATGTCCGCTTCTGTTCTGGTTTCTTTACATGTCTCTCTGTTCTTTTAAACTGAGTTTTATTACTCATGAAAGCACAGGCCAGCAGTACTGATTAAAGCCAGGGAGGGACAACCACACACATTCCTCCGCTAGGTGTATGGCTCTAGGCAGTCCTCGAGATGCTTTCTTTCCTGGCTGTACTCCGCCGTAGGAGTCCCCGTCCACGAAGGCCTTGGTGATTTGTGTGGATGCTCGGTGGTTAACAAAGAAACTCCACTGGACCTTTGCTAAAAAATACTGAGTAGACTTCAGGTCCATAACCATGGACCTTGCTTTCCCATTCTTCGGTTTTGCTGTCTGCTGTCTTTAGAGGAAAATTTGTTTCATCCCTTCTTCCACTTAATTTGCATACAGAGCTTTAAATGCTTGAGTTTGCACACCGCTACAGGTCCCATATGCCCCAAAGACTTGGGGAAAAAGATAGTCCACAGTCCCACAACCAGTTAGCCCTCTTGATATTTAGAGACCTGGTAAAGGTAACATTTAGTTTCAGATCTCTGATGTCCAGATGCACTAAGGCTGATTCATTTGAAAGTTCCTGTAGGAACATGATGCAAAAAAGACATAGGAACTTAAGTGACAGGCTTTTCATCAGTATGGGAAAAAGAGGTAATGCAATTGTCAAAAAAGCAAATGTAAATACAGGGATATTTTTATCTCATGAGAAGTGGCAATTCAACACCCTCTGGATTTCTAGAGTCCCTTGGTCAGAATACAGGTAGATAGATTTACATTATCAAAAATGTGGAAGCAAGCCATAAATAGACAATTAGATAAAGAAGATGTGGTACGTGCAAGGACTATCTGGAAAAGAAATCCAACCATAAATGCCTCTTTTTCATATTACATGGCTGGATACTTTCCAGACAGCCTTCATATATACACAATGGAATACCCTTGGCCTTTAAAAAAGAATGAAATTCTACCATTTGTGACAACATGGATAAACCTAGAGAGTGTTATGCAAGTGAAATAAGTCAGACTGAGAAAGACCAATTCCACATGATCTCATACGTGGAATCTAAAGAACAAAGCAAATGAACAAACAAAACAGAAACAGACTCATAGATATAGAGAACAAAATGATGGTTGCCAGAGGGGAAGGGGGTTTGGGAGCTGGGTGACAAAGGTGAAGAAATTAAGAAATAAAAATTGGTAGTTACAAAATACAGAGGGTGCCAAAAATATTTATACACATTTTAAGAAAGGAAAAAACTGTATTAAAATTGTAATACTCGATATATACCTATAACAAAAGATGAATACAAGTCATGTTTGACTTCTACAATTATAACATGTGATCAAAGTGGTTACCATCAGCGTCTATCTAATACGTAACAGCACTTAAAATGTGTATACATTTTTTTGGCACCCCGGTAGTTATGGGGATGTATAGTCAATAATGTTGCAACTATGTGTAATGCCAAGTGGGTACTAAACTAATCAGGGGGATCACTGCATAAATTATGTAAATGTCTAACCACAATGCTGTACACCTGAAACTAATATAAAATAATATTGAATATCAACTGTAACTGAAAAGAATAAATAATTTAAAAATATAACATTTAAGAAGCATATAGGTAGCTAGTTATGTTAGTCTCAGAACTTCAGCGTTATGAGGAACTCACACAAAATGCAGCATGTTCAAAAGCGAGTGACCAGGATGGACAAGGTATTGAAAACTAGATAATCAAGGAACAGTTGAAGACCTTGGTGATGATCAGTCTGGGTAAGATAAAACTGGGGAGGAGGTGGGGTAATTAATACACAACAGTCTAAATATTGTTTTGACTTGATCTGTATGATCCCAGAGGGCACTGCACTGAAAGTACCTCCTTGAGCTTTCTTTCTTCCTATTGGTGGAAGGAAGAATGCCCAGGAATTAAAACTGGCTACCCTTAAGAAAGGTGTTTGATAGTCTGAGTTTGGATCACCGCTTGGTAGAGGCAGATGAGCAGCTGCCTTAGATGATTATTATGGTTCTTTCTGACCAGGAGTTTATATGATAATAATAGTTTGGGAACCATCCTTTATATAATATCAACTTGCCAGTATTAAAGATCGTTTCATTGTCATTGTGGCTAGGTATTATGGACAGTAACTCATCAAGAGTAAGACTTAGACTGTTAGCTATTTGCACAGAGAAGCATCAGCTAATCTGTGGTTTGGCCACTGATGGCTAAGCAGCCTGAAATTTAACCCAAATTACTGCTAGGTTCTGCTTATGCTAACCTTCCACTTAGTATTTAATGTGCAGCTGCAAATGATTTCAGCCTACCATTTAGGATTGTACAGAGTGGGATAGCCTACTAGAGTTATGACAGAAGGTTAGAGTATCTTGCTTACAATTCCTGGGATGTATAAATGACCTTTCTCAAGGCCCTAGCCAAGTCTAAGCCTCCATACTACCCCAAATAATGTTCTGAAAAATAAATCTATCATTATCCTAGATTTTGCAGTAACATAAAAGAGACTAATTTTATCTCACTAGCTGCATTGTGCCAATAATTTCTACCACCAGCATCTCTCTCTCTCTCAAATTAAAAGAGGCTGATGAATATTAACCACATTTTATAAAGAATGTTAACAAATGGTTGACACTGCAACCGTAATAATGCCTTAAACTCCAGATTTAGTAACACTTATTCCTTCCAAAAGTCAATCATTCTATCCTTTTGAAGACTGACCTTTTCCATCACTCATGGTGAGTTTATAGGCCAAACTAGGCACTGAAAGTACCTCCTTGAGCTTTCGTTCAAATACTCCAGATTCACCTCCTTGAACTGCTTCTGCACATCGATCCTCATTTGCTCTAGCTTCCTTCAGCTCCACTGCACTGCATCTGACTGAGCAAGGTGAAGCTTTGTAGGTACTTCCACTACTGTGTGTTGCTGCCAGAGCTTTTAGAAAGAAATCAGGTTCAAATCAAAAGTGGGAAATGACCTGAGGCTTGTATTAATGTAGGATTAGGTCACTCTTTAATCCTCGTTTTGGAGTAATGTGTTCAACACTCAAATGTAAGTATTTCCTCCTGGCACAGTGTCTAATCCTGCATGTGTATGTTTTTGCAGCATCCCGTGTACTGTGTCAATGTTGTTGGGACCCAGAATGCTCATAACCTTATCACTGTCTCTACGGATGGTAAAATGTGCTCCTGGAGCCTGGACATGCTCTCAACTCCACAGGTGGGTTTGTTTTCCCCTACACATAAGAGCATCCTGGTTAAAAGGGATACCTGTCTAATGGAATATAGTTCCTAAAAGCCAAACCCTCACATCCTATAGGAGCTAACACCAATGGATGCACTTGAAAGAGTGAGGCTTGCTTTCAGCAGTCTCCTCTTGAAGCCAAAACCCATTTCCTTTACCACAAATCATGTAATTATTGTAATACATTAATCCATAGGTCAGTTTCAAGTGAAAATGAAGTAATCCATCTTAAAGCATAGTAATTATGGAAGTTGCCTGTGGTATGAATTGTACTTACCCTACAGCATTGTTCACCAGATGCAAACGAGGTGGGAGCTCAACAGAGCAATCCCTGACGGGTACTTGCATTAGAGGAAAGGTAAGCCAGCAAAAACAGAAACCCAAGCCCTTGCTTGGATCCATAGCCTAGATGCCTGCCTGTGTGTATGAAGAATTTGTCAAACCATCTGTTTTCTCCTCTGGAATGTTAGTATGGCTCCTGCCATTCCTTGCTCAACAAAGGAAAAGTCAAAAATGAAAAAGCTCTGGAGTTTCCAAGCCACTCCTGATTGCAGTAATTGGAACCAAACAAAGGAGCAGAGGTGCAAGAGGCTGTTGTGGGCGAAGCATCTGAATGTAACTTGCAGCCTATAAATATGCACACAGACACACAGGAAGGTACATATCGACACACACAAACACGCACATGAATACACACTGTTTCCACATTTCTTTGTGGCGGAAAAAGTACTTCACTGTCTTCTGACTGAAAACACAGAAGTGATTATTGCTATATAGCCTTTAAAAAAAATGTTAGGAAACATCAAAGAAATTGTAAAAGATATCTAGGAGATAATTCTGGAATAATGACCCAATACTTCTCTCTCACAATTTTGGAAGACCTTGAGTTTCAAGATACATAAGGAGATGTGGAATTTGTAGGAACCTCTCCTAAGTCTCCACAATATACAGATGTAGACAATGCTAAGACTAAATAAGTTATTTCTTATCATTTTAGTGGAGGGAGAAGAGAGAGTTAATAAGCTCCTTACAATTTAAGTTCCCCTGTTTTTGCTGATCTTTAACACTATACAAGTCGAGAGTTTGTGTGTTTTATGGCTTTATGTCTTAAAATTCTCAGCACTATATTGTTTTCTTTCAAAAACATGGAGATTACAAACAAATAAAAGAGTGAACCCTCTAATTAAGAATTTTGAACCGCCCATTTTGCTGATTAAGTATGTATTTGTTTAGGTTATAATAAACTGTCCAGGGTCTACAGGACCTTTAATTAGTTTTGGCATGTCTGCAGACTGCTGTCTGTATACACAGATTGAGGATTTTTCATAGCATGACCATGGACGGCAGGCAGACTTGCAAGCATCTAACAGTTGCCCTCTCTGTCCCAATGGGACGACCAAGAGAGAGTGCCTTCCTGCTGCTAATTTTATAAGTAGAGCAAAATGTTGGATGGTGCAGTTTTCTGTATTATATTGTCCCAGCATTCCCTTGGTGACGTGTTCACTCTGTGTGGGTCTCATGTACTGCAAACATGTCATGTGACCACAGGGACTGCTACCCAGACTGTGAGCGTGCACTTCCGACTTATGGACTCCTTGGCTGTGGTGACCCGATTTGTTTTGCACAAAGACGACTAAATTCCCAAGCAACTGTAATGACATGATCTCCTGGAGTGATTTTTAAAAATTACTTCAGGTGCACAAATTAGGCTGTTTGATGTAAATAGACAAAAATATTCAGGGACGTCAATTATACTTAATTATTCTTCATGGCCATTAAACTTAATTCAACAGAATGTCCTTTAAAATACACATCAATTCCTGATTTTGAAAATCATTTTAGATAAAATAAAGACTCTCATTTACAATTTTAAAGACTTGTTTAAACACCATCCTTTGCAGGCTCGTAGCCTGTACCCCCAATGGCTGCCCTTCATGAAATCTGGTCCCTATTGAAGTCTGGTTTTTATGACCTGAGTGACAATGTTCTGGTTTAGTTCATTTGTCCTGCTTTGACAAATGTGCTTAGTACATGTGATATTAATACATGTGTATTCTCACGAACAATTGATTTTGAATATGTTTGTAAATACAAGGGTATTGTGTGTTTTATTAAAGCCTGGGGCTGACAAGTGTAACCATTACAGTATTATCTTTAGTTTCTGCACCATTAGTTTCAAAATTCTCACCTGTCATCTCTGCCTGACTTAACAGGCAGAAGCAAACACTGATGAAATCCAGCCAGCTTGAAACCAGAGATACACAGAAGCATGAATGTCAGGGGCCATAAAGCGTGGTTTCTGGCACAGCCAGAGACTTTTGTAACGCTGTGTGAAAAGCAAACAGATGATTTAGCCAAATGATTTTTCCGTGCTATCTTTGGCATGGCAAGGAGTTGACAGAGGGAATGTAACCACCCATGTTTTGGTAGGAGAGCATGGAGCTGGTGTACAATAAGTCCAAGCCTGTGGCTGTTACCGGAATGGCTTTCCCGACGGGAGACGTCAATAACTTCGTGGTTGGCAGTGAGGAGGGTACAGTCTACACGGCCTGTCGTCATGGAAGGTGATTGTGGTCTTCATTTCTGCAAGTCTGTTAGGGTGTTCTGGATTGTAACCACCTTGCATTATGAGGAAGGCATTTCTGAAGAATTGCGAAGCACCACCTCAAGTCTTCATTATCTTGTAGCGTCCAACTTCTCTGGTCGTTAGTGATGTGCAGCCCTTTGAGGGGTCATACTACCTTGAGGAAAAAAGTCCCAGCTTCTTTGCATGTTGTATAAGACCCTTGACTCCCCACCTCTTTCCAGCCTCCCCCTTCAGACTCCAGCCACACACCCAGCAGGAAAAACAGTCCCCAAGCATGGCTCATCCCACCACATCTCCATGAGTTTGTACATTTGATTTCTTCCTCCAGGCCTAGTTGTGACTCTTCTTGCCCTAGTTAATTCCTCATCTTTCAAGAGCCAGCACAGGTCATTCCACATTGTAGCCTCCCCAGACTCTACTGGGCAAGGAAAACTGTTCTCTTCTTTGTGTTTCCATAGAATTTTTATTCCTTTCTTCATCCATTTTTTTCAAGGCACCATCACATCATAAGGATACAGCAGGAACAAAAAAGACCTGGACTTCATTTTCTGGTTGAGGGTAAAAGACAGCAAACTAATAAATAAGGAAATACATGGTTTATGATGACATACGCTATGGAGAAAATTGAAGTAGAATGAATGGGATGGGACTAAGGCTGTCAGAGACATTTGCTATTTTATGTATTTTTATACACACTCCCACAATAGCATTAATCACATCTCATTTTCAACCACTCATTTTTATCTACCATTTTTCTCTTACTAAACTATTTCCATTTTATCATTGATTTCCTTCCTGGTGCCTAGCACACAGTAAGTGAGGAACTAAAAGTGGAATCTATACGGGAAATAAAGAATATCCAAATAGTATATAGAAATGCCCAGGGTCCTTCCTCCCCCCGTCAGAGAGTCTGCAGTAGTATGAGATACACAAGTTACTATGAAGTTTCCAGGTGATAAGAACGCTACGTTGATTGAGGGATTGGCAAATGCCCCTGAAAAACCATCAGGATAAAGTAGAATCCAATAATTTGGCTGGATTGTAAAACTGCATGGAAAGCTTAATGAGCAGACCCGCATCTTTTGAAAGGTTTGCTGTGTTCACCTTGGTGCTTAATTTCCCTTGCACTTTAGTAATTCTAATTAAATTGATTTTTCATCTGTTGTACTCATCCTAGGCTATTTAGATATAATGAGGAACCACAAATCGTTCTAAGCTCATACTCTTGTGTTCTTGTGATTTGTTGAAGTATTGTTACTTCAACATGTGATTTTTCCATTCACACAATACGAGCTGTGATATTCCTACTCTTCTGTACACAGTAACAAGCAATATTTCCCTGATCACATAATTTACAGGTGATGAGGAAAATATGCCCCATGTTATAGTTCCATGCCCATTGGTCCTACTTCATAACTATTGGCTAAAGCTATGGTGGATTAAAGGTCTTATCAAAGCACAAACAAGATCTGATAAAGCTGTTCATTCGTGCAAATATTCACTGCACACCTACTTAGAGCAAAGTGCACTTCTAGATGCTGTCAGGCATGCAAACATCATTGAAACCTGGCTCCCAGCTTCAAGAAACTAATGATGACAGGAAAGGTAAACACACAAATATCCACCATCCAACTAGAATGTCCTAAGTGGCATGTGAGGGCGCAGAGAGCAGTGAGCCAAACATGGAGTCACAGCTTTACCTATACATTTGCTACAATCGACAGGGCGTAGGTTCAATTGACTTCATCTAATACCTTACATATGAAGGCTACAGAACATGTTCAAAAAAAAAACTTTCAGATTTTTTTGCTCATTTCCATATTGTGAATAACCTTTTGCATGATCAGGGGATGCGCTATGATTCAAAAAAAGTGTATGTAGGGTACACGCCGTGGATCTTTTTTACAGTGCACCTGCTTTCACATTGGTCCATCCATCTGAAATATAGTATACCGATCTCAGCACAGTTGTAAAGTAGCAGACATTTGACTTTGTAGTAATATTTAATGGGTCATATAGAGCTATGGGGAAAAGGTAGGGGGTTTCCATTTTTCACCTAACACAGAGAAGGTGCAAATCTACTTCCATAAATTAAACAAAGTCCTCATTTTGCACCCCATAAACTCTTTAGGATGCTGTTAAGAGCAAGTGGAGTCTCACCAGGGGCCTCTTCAAAGATCGGTTTCTCGTGTTCATTAGAACAAATTTAAAGGATCATGTGTGGAACTGCTGTTAGCAGTTTCACTGGGTGTAATTTCTGAGTGCTTGTTACACAGAGCATACACTGTAGGACTTTGCTCGTGATTTCAACTTTTGCTCAGCACATTGACATTTAGTGGTGCCCCAGAAGCCCAATTGTTTTAATAAATTCACTTTCACGCTTAGTGACTTAATATTTAGATTGCAAGATCCCTATTTATTTGTCATACTCATATTTATCACCTCATGCACATGGACTTTTTAAATATTGCATTTTGCTGTGTTTTCTAATTGGGTATGATTCTGTGCAGATTATTATGTGATCATAGAGGGCTAGAAATAATCCCAGCTTAACTAAATAAGTGACATATGCTTATAGATAACTTTCAAAATGTGTATCGCTATTTCTCAAATGTACTTCTCTTAGAAAAAGGGCATGCTTGTCTCTTGTCCTTTGCTGTTTCTTTCAACAAATATTTATTGAGCACTTTCTATATGCTAAATACTTGGCAACAAGAAAACAAGGCACCAGCCCTCATAAAATTTACATTTAGTAGATTTGTAAATTTTTCTTTTGCTTGCTGTGAAAACTTCATTTTCTCCATATTACATTTAAGTTACACATATTATTTTACAGTAGCAAGGGTTCCACAAAGTATTACGTTTTCAGGTGTGTCAACTTAATTTAAGAAATTTCCTTGAAAGAATACTTGTATGTATATAAGAATGTATAGAGTTTTACAACCAATAGGTTCTGCAAAAGAAGTTAAAATGAAACTTGTGCAAAATGTCATCCTAACAATAGAACAGTCATAAGTATAAAAGCTTCTGAATCTAAGTATACATGTTCTCTATCAAAGTAGCTGCATCAATGATAATAAGATTTGAGGAATTCCTGAAAAAGGGACTAAATGATGAAATTGAATATGAAATTCTGATGGTTTAAAAGATTATATATTACCCCATATTTTTTTAATTACCAAAGTAGTTGAGCATTTTATTTCTCTCAGTATAACTGTGAAAGTGGTTTCGTTGTTGGTCGTGTATGGTGGTGTTCTAAATGTTGGAGAAGTAAACATGCAGAGACAAGTCTATTTTTATAAAGCAATGATGACTTGGTTTGCCAAGGTCACTGAAATTCTGCTCACGTGTGGTCTTCATGCAGCAAAGCAGGTATCGGTGAGGTCTTTGAAGGACACCAGGGACCAGTGACAGGAATTAACTGCCACATGGCAGTGGGCCCAATCGACTTTTCACACCTGTTTGTCACATCATCATTTGACTGGACCGTCAAACTGTGGACCACAAAGGTAAGAATACCTTGATTGAAATTCTCAGGTAATTAGGCCAAGAGGATGATTTGTGTTTCCTGGGGCTAATTGTGGGGAATCACAAGTCCCTTCCAGGTGACCTGACACTGGAATTTGTACAGCCTGCTGGTGAGCCCAGTCTGCCTGCTAGTTGAGGCTTCCTTTCTCGGTCCATTTTATTTATTTTAAAATATATAAGCAATACTTGCAAAATTCAAACAACTCTAATAATGATAAGACTGAAGTCCCCCTTCACCACTAAGCCCACCATGACACCCACTTCGTTGTCCACCACCCCAGTCGTCTCCCCAGAGGAGACCTCTGCTATCTGCTCAGTGTTGAGTGTTGTGGTACTTGCCTACATACACATGTACCTGTGGAAATGCATGGCTTGGATTTTTTGGTTTGGGGGTTTGGCTTTTAGGGGTGTGGAGGTTTTTAAGCTAGCAAATGGCCCTATTTTGTGTGTGTTTTCAAAAGTGATTCTGACTATGTTTGGAAACAAGAAAAGGAAAGACCACCTAGAAGGAAGTGCAGTGACTGTGCAGAGAAAGAATGAGAATGGCTTAGACCAGTGGTGTGGGATAGAGAATGGATGAGATTGTGAACCATTTAAGAGAAAGCCACAAAAATTGGTGACGGATTTGATACAAGGAAGGTGTGAGAGGAAGTCATTAGGAAGAAAACCCCTTCTTTATGACTGTGACAACTGGAGATTTGTGGTAGTGTTCATTGTCCTGGAGAATACCAGGGGAAGGGCGTGTCAAGGAAGAGTGTGGCACGCGCTGAACTGTAGGTGACTGGGAGGCACTGGTCACAGTCTGCACTGGCCGTTTGACATGTGGGACAGAAGCAGAGGGAACGCTCTGGACTGTAGGTATGCACTTTATGGCAGACAGAATAGTAATGATTATGACAATCCAAGAAATGGATTTTAAAAGAAATGCTAAGACACAATTCAGAGAAAGAGGAATATTTAGGAAATAAACAGGAGAAATGGAACTAGAAAAGGAGATGAACAAGTAAGAACCTAAGAAATAGGAGAAAAATTGGGAAAAAAAATTGTGTGTGTGTGTGTTGGGGGAAGGGATGCTTCATGGGTATTAATGGAGAGGAACCATGTCCAGAGGACAGAATTGGCTCTTAGTTGTGCAACAAATAACCTCACTTATAAGAGAAATTCAAACTAAAATCAAGTTGAAAAACCTATTTTCAACTATAAGATTGACAAAAATCCAGAAGTTTGACAACATACTCTGCCATTCTCATCCATTACTGTCAGAAATGCAAAGTGGTGCAGCAGTATGGAAGGGGACTTCGGCAATATCTAAATAAAATACATGCATATTTGCTTACTGGCCGAAGATATATTAGCAAAAATAAGAAAAATATGTATGCAGAAGGATATTCATTGAAAAAATACTTTGAATAGCAAAAGACTGGAAACACCCCAAAAATCCCATCAATAGGGCATTGGATAAATCCAAAGTATGGTACCTCCACACAAGGGAGTACTGTTCAAGGCAGGAAGAAATGAAGACGACTTCTACACGCCATTAGGAACTCATCTCTAGAGTGTTTTTTAATGAGAACAGCAAGGTGGACAAAAGTATAAATAGAAAATGGTATTAAAAAGTATAAATAGTCATTGTTTAGTCCTATATTTGTATATTTCTGGGAAGTGGAATGATAAACACACACTGAATATTACTTACAGAGAGGCAGAAGCTGAAAGAAGCAAAGATGATAGCCATACTTCTTTGACTATCTTTATACCTTATACATTTGGGTGTGGGAAACATGTATTTTACATAAAATACAGATGAGGGGGAGCCAGATATACGGTGATGGAAAGAGAACTCACACTGGGGGGTGAACACATAATGCAACAAGTAGATGATGCACTGTAGAATTGTACACCTGGAACCTATGTAATTCTTGCTAACCAAGATTACCCTAATAAGTCTAACAATAAATAAATAAATAAAAATGAATGAATAAATAAAGTAAATTTTAAAATTGCTTCCTGAAAACAATTAAAGTTACATGAAATAAATCAACTTTAGTGTTGTTCATATGAGAGACAGAACCTTGTATTATGACCTCTAAAACCCCGTATGTTGACTATACATTCCAAAAGTATGTATTTTAAGCATAAAAAGGACTACAAAAAAATCTTTACTGCTACTACTCACATTGCAGGTGGTTGTATGATTACTATTACTCTGATACTGTTGTGCTTCTATTACGAGATAAATAATGATTGATATCTTTAAAAATTGATATTATCAGCTGGGTTGAATGGAGATACAAATGCACAAAGTTCCATAAAACCTCTGTAGTAATTCTGAATTTGAGTTAGAAATCAGTAAGAACTGCAGGTGTGTGTTACCTTTAAACCTAAAGGACTACATAGTCACAGCTCTATCTGCCAACAGTCTGGAAACAATGACCAGTCCAATAGCAGTAACACTCCTGGTGCCCAGACCGTGCTCTGTAAACAGCCGACCCACGAGAAACCAAAGATCCTGGAGAAAATGACTGAGCCTAGATCTGGAGCAGGAAATGGATGAAATGAGCCTGGAGTATTTTGTCGTAATAGAAAATAAGGGAGCTATTAAACACGATACATTTCTTGTCAAAGGACTTTGGAAGCCAAGTTGAATAAGCTTCTACTGGCCAAAGAATATCAATAAGGACAATAGATTCATGAGTTACAATGATACTGAAAAAAGAAAATACATACAATGTCAGTTTTGGAGAATACTAGGGAAACTAACTCATTATTTGGGAAACCATTAAGTAAAGAATAAGTCAATCATTTATTCTGAAAGAATGGGACATTTATTCTATATTTTCTATATGATTTGTATTTTGGTTACTAAATAGTTGATCAGGGGAAGAGTTCCTTTATACAAATATTCCAGTTAATATAGTAAGAAGAAATGATAGGTTTTGAATATCACCATTTTGCAACCCCTAATGATCTAGGCAATGATCATTACTGATAACCTCATTTTAAAAAAAAACCAAAAACCCTTCATACTTACAGAAGTACACAATACTACCCTTGAGGCAGGCTTGTCCTTCAAAACCAAATCAGAACCTTATCAATCTGCCAGATCTCTGAATTTCGAGGCAATAGGAGATAGAGATGCAATGTGCTAAATAATACCTCAGGGATGGAATCAGGCAAATCTGGGCTGTGGGATATTTATAGGACAGCTGATCTCATTTCTGCAAACCATAATTTTTTTTAAGGCAAAAAAAGAAATGGAGGTGGAAACTACATATAAAAGCAAAATCAAACATAACAAACATAACTCGAAGCCACTGGTGCCCAGGGCAAGTGCGTCTCACTGAAGTCGGCTGGAGGATTAAGGAGTGAGCAGGAAGCCCTGAAGAAGAATCAAGCTACTTTGCTCTAAGGAGAGGAATCTGAGAGGGGGAGAGGGAGTTTTCTCCTTTTTTCCTACTCTTTTCTTTCTTTTTTAAAAAAGATTCTGGAGACTCTTGGTGGTGGTGTTGTGGAAGAGCCATTAAAGAAAAAGAGTGAAAAATCTCTAGCTGTAAGGCAGAGAAATGGTCCTGAGAGTGTGGGAGCAAACAGGACACACAGCACGGGCAGCAGGGTGGTGAATTTTCCATTTAGGCAGTGACATCTCTTCTGCTGTAATGAAAGACAGCATGAGGGCAAATGTATGTAAGTGTGTAGGTTTGGTGAATAGAAGCAGAGAGAACTGTTTTATATGATGCTGTTTTCTCAATGAAATAGGAGCTGAAATATTCGGGTGAGTGGGAAGTAGAGGTATGGAAGGGGAAGAGAAGAGGAAGAGCTGCTTATGGAAACAAAGACTCTGGGCAATGTGGAGACCCCAGTTGGGTTGGGGGCCAGAATGTTCTAGTGGCATCAACTTCAGGGCTGACTTCCTCCAAGAACGTGTAGCAGCACAAATATGGACGTGGATTAGAGGGCAGTTAGATGAGTCCTGGGCCAGAGCTTTATTAGAATGTGATGGAAGGACAGCACTTGGGATTCGTGGATGTGGATGAAAAAGAGAGGGTTCGGTGTTAGAGACTGAGGATTCTAAGCTGGAACCAAAAGGAAATGAGAACAGACAGGAGAACGTAAAGGGAGCAAGGGATCGGAAGCCTCTGTCAGATCAAAGAACAGGTATGAAGGAAGGAATTGTGTATGAGAGCAAGATAAGAGATTATTGTCAGAAAGTAGGATGTTTGGATTTAGTATTTCATAAATGAAATAATTTCCAGTGATTTAAAGAGAAAAGGTTGAGAATGTGTACATGTCTATAGCTGGTATGTTCAGTGAAAGTGTGGGAAACTGGGTTTGGGAACACAGATTTCTATGACCCCAAAGCCTGTGTCCCTAGCATGCTAAACCTGGAGATAAGGAATCCAGTCATGAGGCGAGTTTGATCATCCGGGGGACAGCCAGAATTTTGGCAGGGATGGTGAGTTTATGGAGAACACAGGTCTGAGAGAGAAAAATCAAGCAGACGTGGTGACCAACGGACTTGATTTGGGAGGAGAGTCAGTGAGAATTCTGGTATTTCTGCCTTACACACGTGAGTGAAAGATTGGCAGTCCCAGTGACCAAAACAGAAAGTAGAGGCGGAGGAGCAGGCTAGGGTTGGGGGGACAAAAATAGTAGTAGTTTGAGGCATGCTCCCATTGAGGTGCCTGGAAGTTCCTAAAAGGTAATAAAAAGCACTGGAGCTCAGGGGCACAAGTGGCATTAAAAAGATAGCTATGACAGTGATTAGCACATAGTTAGTCACTTACTGCAAGGGAGAAAATGATGAACAGAATGTGGATTGACGAGGACAAGGGTGCAGCTTTGGAGCAGCTGACGCTGCAGGATGAGAAGGACTCTACAGAACGAAAAGGCAAGAGGAGGGTGGCGCTGACCACAGTGAGTCATTTCAGTAGAGCAGTGGGGGCAGATTGCAGGTCATTGCCGAGTGAGGAGGGAAGACAGCGGACACAGAAAATGTAGACTGCTCTTTCAGATGTTCAACTGTGAACTGAAGGAGATAGCGTGGTGGCTAGAAGTTAATCTGGGCCAGGGATTTGGTTATTACACTTTTGTGAGAGACTTGAGCATGCTGGTGGGCTAAGAAGAAGGAGCCAGTGAAAACTGGATTGATAGTGAATAGTTTGGGAAATTGAGAAAGGTGATATCAGGGGCCATGCGCGGTTGAGGGTGGGGAGAAGGGGCAGGGGAAGGAAACCACTAAGACTAGAAAGAAGACCTACGGGTAGGTTTAGCTAAACGGAAGTGGAGCGGGAAGCAGAAAATGAGAGAAGGTCCTTACTTCCTCCGTGAAGTCAGAGGCACACTTATCTGATAATAGTGATGGGAACTGGGGTGTGGTAGGGAGAGAAGAAAGGTTTCGACTACACCCTGTAAGAGATCGGTCAAGGCCTTGACTCCAGAGGATGTCTGAACATCACAGACTTGAGGACGAGGAGGCTTAATATCAAAGATGCATTTCATAGGTTATGTCTGATTTAAGATGTATAAGAGAACTAGGAATTGTGTAAAATTGCCACTGTTGAATCTCTTAGGTCTTCAGAAACCTCCTAAAGCTGGCATTCAAAGCTGTCCACAATCTGTGCCCAGCTGATTATGGCAGGTGTATGACTACTCTAGCAGGTGTAGGAGATATATTATATACCACTCCTCTACAATTGTAAATAAAGCATTATCAAAGTGTGCTCCTTGGACATCGTGGGCACCTTGCCTAGGACTCAGAAATGCAAATTGTCAGGGCCCTTTCCAGACCTTCTGCATCAAAAACGTAGGGGGTGGGGCCCAGCAATCTGTACTTTAACAAGCCCCCCAAGTGATCTGCTAAAATGTGAAGAGTCATGCTCTAAACCAACATGAAGTATTATTTTGAATTCCCCATCCTACAGAGCTAGTGGGGCATTTAGGTTATTGTGAGGGGTCTCTACTTCTTCAGGGTTGTGTTGGGAACTGGAGAACTAGCTCAAGGTTCAGACAGGAGTATGAAAACCGATGTCCCACCTCCCAATCAGGTTTCCCAATATGATTAATACCCTACTTGTTCTGGCCCCAGGTTTGTACTGTGAATATATCTGAAACCCCAAATTTATCATGACCTTCTGTGGTAATGTACTGGGGACACCAGTTCACTTGGTACTTTGACAACATTGGTCAGAGGCTTTCTTCTCTTCTTAATCTGCATGCATAAAATTTCAAGTAAATGGTAGCAACATCTCTTAAAACTACTTTTGCAAGGCTATAACAAAAAATAACCTTTGTTGTCTTAATGAAAGGATAAAGTGAAGATATAAATATTTGTTCTGGAAATGAAATCAAGGCTTTTGGTTTCTTTTCAGTCTTGTTGACAATGAGAATTTTCAGATAGGTGTAAAGCAGAGAAAAAAAATGAGATTATTAATTTTTAGTCCCTTCTGACAATAATGATTATTTTGAAATCACTGGGTAAGTTGGAGTCATTTGATTAGTTAAACAAAGGTGAAGAAGGTTATGGTAGAGCCTACTAGATAATTGAGTTAGTGATGCCCTCACACTTAAGATGATGTCTTAGTCTGTTTGGGCTGCTCTAACAAAACACCACAGGTTGAGTGGCTTATAAAACATTAAAATTTACTTCTCAAAGTTCTCGAGGCTAGGAATCCCCAAGTCAAACTGCCAATATGGTCACATTACAGTGAGGGCCTTTTTCCTAATTCATGAGACTTGGGCGGTGCTTTTCCCTATGTCTCACCTCATGGAAGGTGCTAGGGCATCTCTGTGGGGTGTCTCTATAAGACACTAGTCCCACAGTGAGGGCTCCCCTCTCATGTCCTAATCAACTCCCAAAGGTTCCACCTCCTAATACCATCATTTTAGGGTGTTGTGATTTCAACATAAGAATTTGGGGCAGACACAAACATTCAAACCATAGTAGATTGCATATTAAATAACATAAGAAAGAATCCTTCACATTGTAGAGAGTTGAGGTTAAGAAATAAGACTTTGAACTAGTCCAAAGTCAAATTTTAAAAATGGCTTCATATGATACTTTGTGCATAAAAATAAGTACAGTTTAAAAAAGATACTACTCAAAAATAAATGTTTAAAGGCAAATCAAACAACAGGAAAATATGGCAACACAAATAATGCATTTTGTACATTCTACTGACCAAGAATCCTCATTTTTAACATAAAGATAAAATATTAGAAATGAAAATCTGTATTTCAGGGGAGGTTATGTTGAAATTAGCACTTAAGCAAAAGAAATCTAATCCCAACAATGTCCATACCCATTCACTTTGCGTAAGTAATACAAGTGCCAACGAGACATCAGCACTTACACACTTTTAGGAAGAGAGAGGCTATGGTTTTAAAGATCAAAACTAAAAAATAAAATTTCTCTACTCAAGATTTTAGAAATATTGCATTTAAATAGAAAAAGTATATTTGGAAAAAATGCAGTCATTGCTAATTCTCTTTGTGACTTGAAAAACTTAATATTACCATTCACTTTATATGTGGTTTTATTTTAATTTTCCATGAAGATTGAATAGGTTAAATTTTCAAATTGGGAAAGGCTAAAAGAAGAACATAATACTGCATATTTTTGGAGATTTGGGCTTCTAAATTGTCACCAAAGGGTGGTTTCGTTTTTGAATACCGAATAGCCACACTGATTATAGTGGGAAATTAACCTACCTAATAGTATCATAGAATCTTTAAATGTAGTATTATAGAAATAGTATTATAGCATTTTAAAATGATTCTTTCTGATTTCATTAATTTAGTTAACTTAAGAAAAAGTAAGTAATTGCATATTAGTGAAAGGCTCAGATTCTTTTATTTTTATTTTTTTGTCAGAACCTTAAGGCAATATAATTAAAGGCATATTTTTTATTAAGTATAGCAATGCAGCCATTTTTTATAGTAGGGAAGTTTTGTTTACCACCTTAATTATCAACATATTTTAAGTCCATGCAGGAAAAGTAAATAAACTATATAACCCTTGTTGCAGTGGCTAAAGAGTGAAAATATAACCCTGTGTAGAAGATTGTATTGTTATTGTTGGTTAGCATATAGGCAATATATTGGGAGGGTTAGCTTGAATATAGATGTGTGCTAATTAGAGTGTGAGGGAAGGGCATAGAATACACAGACTCTGGAGTATAGGTCTTCTACCTATCCACACAGAGGCCTCCAATGGGAGATCTTGCCATGTGAATGTCTACATTAACCATATCGTCTCTCTCTTTTCTCTGTATGCCCAACTTCTCGGTCCCTCCAACTTACTGAAAACAAAACAAAACAAAACACAGCGCCCACCCTTGGCCGTGTTGTCCTTTTTCCATCCTGTTTATCTTCTGCCTTTTCCCACCAAACTGCAGTTTAACTTTCTACAGCCTATCTTTACCCCTATGATCACCACTAAACCTGTTTTTTCAAAAGTTGCTTTGACCTACTTCTTGCCTGTTCCAAGGTCATTTTGCCATTTTTGTTTCATGACTTTGCTGTTTCAATAATGTTGATTAGTCTCTTGGAACAGCCTTCCTTAAATACTCGTGTTATCAATGAAGCTATTTTTAAGAGAACAGTAAAACACTGCATACTTAAAAGTCTATCCTTGATAATCCTTTAAAAAATGTTTAAAATATGTTGTCTGAATAAATTCTATTGAGTACCAGCTCTTACCTTTTACTATATCTTAGCACATTAAATTTCCCGTCCATCAAGAAATGCTGCAGTTGATGCTTAGGAATTAAGTTATGAACTCTTGGCTGGATGAAAACATTCATTATTCCACTCAGCTTTTCTGTTTGCTGAGGTTTAGAATAAATTTTTTTTTCCCTGTACTGTATTTTAGCTTAGTGGCTAGACAAGTTATGAGTGTTTGAGCTTTTTCTCATTGCATCCAGTTTGGAAAGTTTCAGTGGATTCCAATTAAACATTGGGTTAATATTTGTTTTGGTCCTGATACAGTTTCACAAGGATTAAAGTTCTTGATATTATTCATGTATTTACCAACCCAGTCCCTTCCTTTAGACTTCAAAGGACTTGAGTTTCTTCTGCTGGTATTGCTAATATCCTCCAAATAAATCTTTTCTGCACTAGAACTTTGGGGCCCTAAAATTCCATTCCTTCATGTTGACTGGTCAGGTAGATCAGATGACTGAACCCATGAGTCAGTGTTTGATGTGGATTCTGGACAGCACCCTGGGGTGCCATCATCCAAGAACCTTTCAGGACACACATTTGATTGATGGAAATCACTGACTTCCTCCAAATGTCTTGACATTGTATAATCTGCCCTAGTACTTAACATATATTTCAGTTCTCTAATCTTTTAACAAAACTTTGAATCTGATAACCAAATTTTCTAAGTGACTGAAGGTTGATGACTTCGCATAAATTAGAAAGATAATCTTCAATTTTCAAGAAATTACTGTGAAATCAATAAATAATAAGCATTACCTATTTCAGTTTTATATCCTCTGCCAAGGTTAAAATGTAAGATGACTTTCTTAGCTGACTTTCCCCCCGCCCCTTAGCTACTAGAGAGGAATATAATTTGAGTTTTTTATAAATAAAAGAAATGGGAAATTTTTGTTTCTAAGGAAAACGTTAGTTATCATGTTTAAATGTATTAATTAAAAATGATTATGTATTGAAACAAATGTTAAATATGGCTATATTATAAATAATGTAAAAATAAGAATACTTTTGACTTGCCTGCTGCATCATATTTAGTGTGTGTAGAATTTCCACCCTTTCCCCTTAAGACTATGAGCTCCTTGAGATTAGGACCATGGCAGTTTGTCTGCCTCCCCAGTACCTAGCATAGTCTTGGCACTTAGTAGGCACTGAATAAATCACTAAATTAATTCATGAGTGAATAATCCCTGGGTTTTTAAAAGATGTGCACTGAAGAAATACTGTAGCAAATATTTAGTTAGCAGTGGTTTTGAGCAGTAAAATTCATAGCCATAATTTAGAAATGTAATGATTAGAAAACTGAGGTTAAGCTTTTAAAATTCAATATTAGGGAATATTGAGAAACTATAATTTTGGAAAAAATATCTAAGGCAACCATCCAGGAAGAGAGTGGCCTAATTTTTTTTTTTTAACGAAGTAGATGAGTAGAATGCCCATTAGTTTATGAGAATGATCTAAAGAGCCAGGCAACATGAGTTTGTCTTTAGCCGCCCCTTCCGCTCAAGAGGGTGAGTGTTTTTCCAAGTAAGCAAGGGAGGAGTTTCCCCAGCAGGCCTGGCAATCACCTGTTGGTGCATTGCAGCCCAGTTACATGCGGGAATGCCCTTCCTAAAGATATCCTTGGGAAACTCTGTCTCCAGAAAGAGGGGGCTTCACTCTTCTTAAAGTCATGGTTTCAAAGAGAAATTCCTAACTTGAACTAAAGCAGTGGAGTGGGGATGGAGAGGGAAATGTTCTAAAGAAGCTTCTCAAAGTACATGACATCCAAGCTGAGATATGAAAGAGTTACTTAGATAAAGGGAGGAAGCAAAGCGCTTTCAAGCCAAAGGAACAGAATATTCAAAAATAGAAGCATGAGATAGTTGATACTCTAGCTGTGTGACTTTAGGAAAGTTACCTAACCTCTCTGTGCTGCAGTTTATTCATTTATACAATGGGGATTAAGATACTACCTGTCTCCTAAGGTATGTGTGAAGATTAAATGAGTTCACATATGTAAAGCTCTGAGAACCATGTCAGGCACAGAGTAAGTGATATGAAAGAAGTAGCAATACTACTATTATTAAATATCATTATTGTTGGTGTTGCTGTTATTTGGATATTGAAGTGGTTTGTTTAGTTGATGTGGAGCAGTAGATACAAGGTGATAAGAAAGGAATAATGAAAGGATGACCCTGGAGGCAAAAAGGGACCAGGTGATGAAAGGCAGACTGTGATGCTATGCGATGGAGTGTAGTCTTTCTTCTGAGAATGACAAGGACGATAGCTTATGATAACGTGACACCTCACCATCTCTTGCTTGATGTCCTACAGAGTAAGACTGGGCACTAATTACCTCTCAGCATCCCTCAGGATTCTGAACCACCATGTTAGAATAATGTTCTGCATCTGATGACTGCTTTATCAGGTTCCCAACAATATTTGTGTTCCACACTAACTCTCTGATGCATCCCATAGAGCTATCCTATCTGAACATTAGCACATGCAAGGATTTTTTTAGTATACTCTCATATCAATTACTTTCACAATTTCTTCCTATTTCCTTAACTTGTTTGACTACTTAGTATGTATTTACACACCACTTTTTCAGAGTAGCTAATTCTTTGTTCATCTTTATTCCATGCCTAATATATGTTTGTCAATATTGCACACAATATAGAAGGAGTAGCATTTGACCATTAGGTCAAATTACTATTTTTATTAATTTGGGACAATAAAAATTGGGAGATTGTTCTCATCCATCTAGTACTTTATAAAGAATAAATAAGAGTTTTATAGAGGAAAAATAAATATAATTATTCTTTGAAAACTCTCATTTTTCCTTCCAAAGTGGAGTAACAGGCCCTCCCATAAATTCTGGGGAAAGAGACCTCAGTGTTTACTACTGGAAGTTCACCAGCTCTGTGGAAGTTTCTCGAGAGGAATGTTGTGGATTTGGCGGTAGAGTTAGTTTTCTCTCCTGTCCCCTGGTTCATTGGCCTGAACTAAGCCCAAGTCAAAAGTAAGAAGTAGTCTCTTATAAGTTGTCAGCTTCCTTCTCACTTAGGCCCTCCCTTAATGATTAAAAATTAACTTTTAAACCAGATTTCCCCTTTACCACTCTGCCAGGCCCAGCTACATTAAGAAGTGTAATGAGTCACCAATCTAGAGGGTTTTGCTTGAGACTCTTGGCTTCCACCTACCTGTGGAACTTAACTTATGCCTGATTGGTTTGTTTTCTCTCCCTCAATGGTCTTTCTGTAATGAAGCTCATTAAATGGGCTGAGTTTCGCTATTTTTTTGCTATTAAAGCCATTTCTTGAATATAGTAGTCCATGGACCATCAAAATGAAATGTGTGTATCTTGATGTCTGTGAGTGTCTGTGCATGGGTGTGATCTTCTTCCTTATTTTTACAGTGTTCTGTGTTAATCTAGATTTGTAATAAATGAGAACGGTCATGCTGTTCTCTAAGAATGCCCCGCCCCTTTAAAAAGTCTGTTTGGAAAAATAGCTCCTTAAGAGCAGAGAATGACCATGTCTTTGTTCACAACTTTGTGATAAAATTGTTCCCAAATTCTCTGAGGTTGGTGTCTCTCTATGCTCATTCTTCCTGCATAATTCTCTTACATGATCTTTCTAAAATACACTTTCCATCACGCCATCTCCTTATACTACAGCATATGCCATTGTTTGTACTCTGTGGAATCTTAACAGGAATTGTTTAAAGGTAGGAGAAGGGAATTTGTGATTTATGTGTAAAAATAATACAGAAAGAGTTAAACAAAGTAAACAAGTATGTTTAGCAAGGAGGCCTTTTTAACTTTTTCTTCAGGAACAGGCTGGATCTATGGCATGTAGAATCCCCAGACGTATGTGGATACGGGGCTCGTTTTGGCCCAAGCACACGGAGAGAGCAGTGTTCCTTGGAATACACATCTGGAAACTCTGACTGACACTGCTCCACTTGCTTTCCTAATCATTTCGAACACCTCAACCTGCATTTCAATGTTTTCCATCCATTTGGACACGCATCTAACCATTAGCCCCACGAGTACTAAATACTATCTTTCCAGGGCCAGTAATAAAGTCACACAAATAAAAATAAGATCAATAAGGGTAGAAATGATTAAGGAACATGAATATCTCTAGAGAGAAAAAGACTGACAGGAAGGAAGAACTGAGTGTCCAGAAATAGTATTTAGCGATGGAGGGGTGGGGGGCTCTGAAAGCCTTGGACGGAGCTTTCCATGAAGGCAAGAATGATGCCAGCACCACAGGGAAATGTGATTGAATCAATACTTTTTTTTTTTTACAATCTTTATGTCTTTTATGGAATCAAAGTCCATGTGTGGGAAATAAGAAAGGAGGGCAACAACAAAATCTGATTTAAGTCAAAGAAATCAGACCTGAGGAATACTTTACAGATAGATTCCCTATTTAATTCTCTAATTTTACAGGGAAAAAAAGCAATATCTAGAGAGGAGTGATTTAGATGTTCATTTAGTCCTATATTTTTTCCACCTTGCATTGATTATAACCGAGTACATTAGAAGTCATTGTATTAAAAAACAGTGGTTTTAATATTTTGAACTATCTGCCTATTTTTATTAGCCATTGAATAATGGAGTCAGATGCTGGAATAACATATTTTATCTGGTTTAATAATGCATTGTTCTATAGTCATAAAACTATTCTTATAATAATTTTAATAAACACCAAAAATCCATCTCTTGGATATAATGTAAATGCCTTTTATCATATTTATTTGTTAATTGTTTCCCTCTTTCCACTGAGCTATGAGCTTCTTGAGGTCAGTGGCCATATTTCACACCTATTCTATATTCCCCACAGCTTTCAGTCAGAGTAATACATCATTCATATGTAATATAGGTTGATTATCTTATTGAGCAATTACATATAAATTAAAGCCACTAGCAGTCATATTGCTGATTAATAATAGGATAAACTCTGAAGTTTTATACTTATTGGCAATTTATTTCAATCCTCATTTGGGCACCCAGTGACTGAAATACCCTTAGACCTGCAAAGACATCTCTGATCACTGTTCATTCTTTACGGGTATTTCTGACAACTGCATTCTCCATTTATCACCTTTTTTCTACTCCATTGATCTTTTGCCCCTTCTGTACAATCAATTTTATACACATATTTACACATGAATTTTCACATATTGACATGCATGTTATCATTGCAAAACATGAACTAATATAACAGTGTGGACTTTTTTCACAGTCACTTAAAATTTATATTATAGTTTACATTAAGGTTTATTCTTAGTATTCACATTCTATAAGCTTGGACAAATGGATAATGACATATACCCATCTTTATAATATCACACAGAGTATTTGTTTTCTCTGCTCTAAAAATCCTCTGTGCTCTACCTATTCATCCCCGCCCTCCCATCTCTTGGCAACCACTGATCTTTTTATTGTCTGCATTTTGTTTGCCTTTTCTAGAACGTCATATGTTGGAATCCTACAGCATGTAGCCTTTTCATTTTGGCTTCTTTCACTTAGTAATATTCATTTAAGATGCCTTCATGTTTTGTCATGGCTTGGTAGCTCATTTGTTCTTATCACTGAATAATAATCCCATTGTCTGGATGTGCTACAGGTTATTTAACCATTCACCTACTGGAGGACATTTTAATTGCTTCCAAGTTTTGGCAAATATGAAAAAAGCTGTTATAAACATCTTTGTGAGGTTTTTGTGTGGACATAAGTTTTCAACTCCTTTGGGTAAATACTAGTGCGTATGATTGCTGGATCCTATGGTAAAAGTATGCTTAGTTCTGTAAGAACCCACCAAACTCTTCCAGAATGGCTGATCCATTTTGCATTCCTACCACCAATGAATCAGAGTTCCTTTTATTCCACATATTGGCCAGCATTTGATGATGTCACCAGTGGTCTGGATTTTGGCCATTCTAATAGGTTTATAGTGGTATCTCATTGTTGTTTTAATATGTATTTGTATTGGTGTAAGATGTGAAACAACATTTCATATGCTTATTTTCTATCTGTGTATCTTCTTTGATGAGTTGTCTATTAAAGTCTCTGGCTTGTGATCATGGTATCTCCCCTGCCAGGTTTTTTTAATCAAGTTGTTTGTTTTTTATATTGTTGAGCTTTAAGCGTTCTTTGTATATTTTAGATAACAGTCCTCGATCAAATGTGTCTTTTACAAATATTTTCTCCTAGTCTGTGGCTTGTCTTCTCATTTTCTTGATAACACCACAAATTTAATTAAAAATCTGCTACTAAGTAAAGGCAAGTATTGCCTTCACTGTGCTTCTAATCAAAAGAAAACTACATTTGATCAATTTTTCATAAGCCAGCACTTAAAAACTTAATAGGTTTTTAACCTCATGTCAAAGCCTTTGGAAAGAATAAAAATGAGATAAGATCCCTGCTACCAGTGGGTGCATATTATACATTCTTTATTCAAACTTGAGTAAAGAATGGAACTTATTTAAAAGAAACAAATTCTTGTCAACCTCCAAAATTGCCTTAAATTATTTTCATTATAATATAATGTAAATACAGAGGGTGCCAAAAAACTGCATACACATTTTAAGAAAGGAAAAAACTATTAAAATTGTAATACTTATATTTAACAAACTAACAAAAGATGAATACAAGTCACATTTGACTTTTGCAAGTACAAGAGGTGCTCAAAGTGGTTACCATCAGCATCTAGACACTTCTGATTATGGCGAATTACTGCATGAGCAATGCTGACCAAAGTGTCCACTTGTATCACTGCACATGCCATTTTAATTTTTTTCCCAAAGTACCGCCTATGTAGCCAGTTTTCTATGGCACACCACATCCTTTATGGTCCCCCATAGATAGAAGCCAAGGGTGTTAAGTCAGGAGAACGTGGAGGAAACTCAAAGAACATTCTCAAATTCCAAATACCACTTCAAAATAGTCTTACGCTTCTCAAACAACCGTGCTTCTGCCACTTTCTTTGGCTCTCCTGCTTGTTGCATGGTGACGCTAGCATTCATTTAATTAATGCCATCTTTTGAGTGAACATCAGACTACACATTGCTATTGTAATTCAATTCAACTTCAAAAAGTAATACATAGATAACATCTCTTAAAATGCATATATATTATTTTGGCACCCTCAGTATATTTAGACACACAACAAGGTATACACTCACTGTACTTATTTATTTAATATATAATATTATTTAATACATAATGTATTAAGGACTTACTGTGGTCCAGGTACTGAGACTGTAATAGTAACAAAGGTAGATGACGTCCCTGACTTCAATGGCACACCCATTCTGGTTGGGAACGAAAAAAATGTAATTGATTCTCATTATTCATGGCAGTCGTGTTCTATAAAGTTGCCACAGTCAATTGGAAAACAAGAAACCATTGCTTCTAGGGGAAATACAGGATTAGGTTCCTGAGAATGTCTTGTCACCACATTTTCATCACCCAATCGATACATAATCTTGTTTTCCGTATGTTTCTTTTTAAAGACACCTTTTTTAAATGTGTATGTTTGATTCATTAACATTGAATTGCAGCGAATGCCTCATGCCTGAAGATAACTTATCTAACATATTTTCTCAGGAAGGCACATCACAGCCTTCTTGTGCATAGGAACACTGAAAAGCACTTCAGCTATGCTTGGGGGGCCATTTTAAACAGTGAAATCACCAACCAGAAAACCACAAAAATGGAAAAAACATGGCACCCTGTAGACCACAAAAAGGCATTCGTTTACAGTATGACAGCTGAAACAAGAAAGCAAAGCATCATCTTATTCAACCTCAGCTGGGAATGTGCATGTCAGAAGAGTCAAATTTTTCTCTACTCTGCACTTATCTGTGAATGCTTTTAAAATACTGATTTTGGGATTACAAGTAAATATGGGAGAGTAGGCAAATGTGAAAATATGGAATTCACAAAGAATGAGGACCAACTATACATAAACATTTTCAGATAGTGATGTGTTAGAAAGCAGGGTTAAGGGAAGAGAGTGAGAGGACATTGGGGGGAGTAGTTTAGAGGCATGACTAGGGCAGTCCTCTCTGAGGAGGGGACACCCAGGTAGACATGAATAATGAAAAGAAGTTAGCTCTGTGAAGGTGAGGGAAACAGGGGTTTTATAGGTGGAGGGGAAAAAGTTAAGTCTGTGAAACAGGCATGAGCCTGACTTGGCTTGTGTGAGAAAGGTCTCCATGTTTGCAGCAAAAATAGAATAGCAGGAGATGAGGTTGAAAGGTGATAATCAGAAGTCAGGTAATATATGACCTTATTGACCTAAAAAGGAACTTGGATCCTGTCTTAAAAGATAATGAGAAATCACTGAGGGTTTTTAAATATATATACGCTATAGCTTATAACTCTTAAATAATTTTACAGCTCTCTAAAAATTATAAATTAAATTTATTCCCTCCTCCTAATATACTGTTTATTAATAAGTGAACCACATTAACTTAATGAGACAAGTGATGTTTCACTGAAACTAAAGTGGTATTCATAGTGTGACTATCAGGCTGACTTCAGTGGTGACCTTGTGCTGTGTGATGACTGTGGAATGACCCTCATCTTGCACAAATGGGTCATTTCCTACTCATGTTCCTTGGTATTTGTTTTTTTTCCTAGTCTGCCATTACTGTAGCGAATACACTCCTCCAGGTCTGGACTCCAACACACACAGTTATATGGTGGCAGCATCTAGGTGATTCAGAGCATGTTTACATAAATTTTTTGACTCTCACCTAAAGGAAAATATGAAATAATACTCCTCCTAGAGAACTCCTTAAGTTGCCCCACCCTCCAAGAATTAATCCCACAGCCCTCCAGGATTGTTTGAAAAACCTTGTTCTAACAGGATTTTTAGGGGAGTGGAACTAGATTATACCTACTACAATGCTGAATAGTTGTCACTGTACATTTGTCCCAGTCCATAGACTGTGCAACGCCAAGAGTGAAGCCTTAGGGATAGGAGGATCTGGACAAAATGGCCATGTTAGAGGCATTCCTGGAAAACTCCCCTGGAGGTTACAGCTAATAATACAACTATAGGTCAATGAATGATGCCCTACCCAATGAACAATCACAGCTAAGAGACCACTACTCACATCAAAGGGCAAGGAGGGGCAAACTGAGGAGGAGCAAGCAGGAACAAAGACTCAGGCCACTTACAGGCCCCTGCTTGGAGCTTTGTGGCTGCAGGAGGGAGGAAGAAGGTGGTGAGTGACCATTCCAGATCTCAGTCAGACTGTGGGACAGAGAAAAAAAAAAGCATAGAGGCTGGAGATGTGAGACCCCCAGCAACCAGACCTTACTTTGATCTCAGGAGATGCGGGCATCTGTGCCTCAACACACCAAGGGCCAAATTCACTCCAATTCTGAGAGGAGGGGGAATGACGAGGGTGGTGAGGACCCACAGCCCGACCTCTCTCTGGCCGGGAAAGAGAAGGAGGGGAAAGGCTGCAGGCACACTTCTCTGCCCACAAGTAGTCCTGTCTGTGGAACCAGATTACAGGACTGCTGATCCCAAAACTCATGGCAGAGACCTCAGGGCAAACAGAAAGGTATAAACTTGCACTGCCCCCAGCATCATCAGGCAGAAAACAAAGGCATGAACCCTGCTCACCCTCCCCCACATGCCCTTCCAGACCTCTGCCCTCCCCCCGCCACCTCCTCCCAGCATTAGGAGGAGCCCCAAAGAAATTGTAGCAGTAAGTGTCATGTTAAGGACCAGAATATCTACAAAGAGATAGGCTTCCAAAATGAGAAAATAAAGTTATATAGCCCAAAAGAAAGAAAAGCAGAAAAATCACAGTAAATGAGATGGGGACAACCAACCTGTCAGAGACAGAGCTCAAAACAATGGTTATAATAATAATCAAGAAGCTTAGTGAAAATTTCAAGAGATAGCAAGCATAAAGGAAGACATAGAATCCATTAAAAATGACCAGACAGAAATAAAGTTTACAGTAAAGGAAATGAAAAATAGAATAGAAGGAATCTCCAGAATAAATGAAGCAGAGGCATGAATCAGTGATTTGGAAGAAAAACTAGCAGAAAACATCCAATCAGAACAACAAAAAGAAAAAAAAGAAAAACCAAAATGAGGGTAGTTAAAGATTCTTCTGGGACAACATCAAGCGTAACAACATTCACATCACAGGAATACCAGAAGGAGCAGAGAAACCGCAAGAGATAGAAAACTTATTTGAAGAAATAATGACTGAAAACTTCCCTAACCTGGCAAAGGAAATAGACATACAAGCCCAGGAAGCACAGAGAGTCCCAAACAAGATGAACCGAAACAGGTTCACACTGAGACACATCATAATTAAAATGGCAAAAGTTAAAAACAAAGAGAAAATTCTAAAAGCAGCAAAAGAAAGACAAGTAGTAACTTATAAGGGAGCACCCATACAACTCTCAGCTGATTTGTCATCAGAAACTTTGCAGGCCAGAAAGGACTGACAGAAATATTCAACGCAATGAAAACCAACGATCTACAACCAAGATTAATGTATCCAGCAAGGCTCATTCATAATTGAAGGACAGATAAAGAGCTTTCCAAACAAGAAAAAGCTAATGGAGTTCATCACCACCAAACCAATAATACTAAAGGAATGTTAGAGGGAATTCTTTAAGATGGGGGAAAAAAGCAAATATTATGAATAATAAAATGGCAATAGCTACATATCTGTCAACAGTTACTTGCATGTTATATGGATTAAAAGCTTCAATCAAAAGACATGGAGGGTGCTGCACTGAGTGGAGGGTCAAACAGGAAGACAGATGCAAATTCTTGTTGCTTACAGGTGAAATCCAAGGAAGAAAACAAATTAGCAGAACAAGAACAAATTCACAGATACAGACAACAGTCAGTTTGTTGCCAGGTGGGAGGAGGGTTGGGGGAGCGGGTAAGATAAGGGGAGGGGATTGGGAAGTTCAGTTGGTTGTTACAATGCAGTAATCATGGGGATGTAGGGTATAACATGGGAATACAGTCAGTAAGGTTGCAGTGTGCGTGGTGTCAGATAGGTTAGATTTGTTGGGGTGATGGGAGAAAGGCTGGAGGGGTGGGTGAAAAGGGGGAAGAAATCAACAAGTACAAATTCATAGTCACCAAGTAGTCACAGGGGTGTAAAGTGCAGCACAGGGCAGACAGTCAGTAACACTGTAATAACTACGTATGTGTCAGAGGGGAACCAGATGTATCAGAATGAGGATTTAGTAAGTTACATAAATGACTCATCTCTGTGCTGTACACCTGAAACCAATGTAATATTATATGTCAAAAGTAATTAAAAAAGAAAAGAAGAATGAACCCTTAGGTAAACTATGTACTTTGGGTGACACTGATGGAGGGTCAGTGTAGGTCCATAGGTTGTACCTCTCTGTGGGAAATGTTGATAATGGGGGAGGCTACGTATGGGAGAAGATGGGAAATCTCTGTACTGTCCACTCAATTTTGCTGTGAACCTACAACTGCTCTAAAAATAACATTTACAAAACACACACACACACACACACACACGATTTGCTCTACATGGAAAACTAAACCAACTTCAGGAAGGAGTAAGAGTATATCTAACTAAAACTACATAAGAAAGTTCCAAGGTAGCCCCAGAAGTTGGAAAACAGTGGCCAAAGCCTGCGTGGAGCCATCCCTGTGCGTGTAGGTGTGTGAGAAGGGATGGCGGTGTTGGGTGGGCCTTGATCAGGATCGCAGGATTGGACAGTTTGTGAGGCAGTACGTCCTCTGAGGGTGGAAAGCAGCATGAGCAAAGGCGAGAAAGCCAGAAGGGACTCGGTGTGCAGAGCAGGCTGTGATTGCAGCGGCCTGGCTGGAGGAGAGGGTTTGATTAGGGGACGAGCAGGAAACCACTTTTGGAACGCCTGGCCCTGCCCCTTGGGTGCTGATCTGCCCCGGTGGGGTCAGGTGGTGGTACTCATAGCCCTCGACTGTCTTGTTAGAGTGCTGGCCGTGGGATCTGGGGTGTGGAGGTACTTTCTCAATGTAGCTCTTTGTACTGAGCTTGTCACTAGCTCGGCAGGAGGTAAAAATTACTTGACAGTCTCTACTGGCTCTCATCCATCCAAAGCGTGAGGAGTTGGGGGTGTCAGAGTGGGTGGGCACTGGGGAGCATGAGTCCTTAAGAACTGAAGCTTTCCGTGAAAAAGAGTGTAGGGCATTGAGAGGCTTACCCACAGTCTGGGGGCACTTATGCCAGGCGAGTGGGCCCCCACAGTGGAGTCTCTGTTCGCTCCCATCCCTGTAGTTAGACTTTTACTTTCAAAAGTCTTTGGCTCCATATAGAAATTTCTCTCTCTCTCTCTCTCTCTCTCTCTCTCTCTCTCTCTCTCTCTCTCTCTCTCTCTCTCTCCTGCTCATGCACACACATCAAATTATTATCAAAGATCACTTTGGAATTTAAACTCTCAGCTAAGGATCTTTCTCTTAAACAAAAAGCTACATTTTAACCCCGTTCTGTTGGTTCCCTGTTATACATTGCAAATGTGAACTACTCACCTTACATAGGGCAATCATTTAAGCCCGTTTGACTTAAGGTGAGGGTGATAACATTTTGGATTTCATTTTGTTTGTCCTATAAGAGTCTTGAGTTTTGGCCAAAAACCCCGACCCTGAATGTATGTGCTTTAGGCCTCACTTTTTGTCACGGGGCCAAATGGACTTGGGAGAGAGGGTGGAGCTGTCTGTTCAGACATGATTTTTAGTTTGCCCTTTGCCTCTGGAGCCAGAGTGCTGGCCCACATCCAGCTGCACAAAGAGAAGATTATGGTCTTTTCTAGGTAATTTTAAGGAGCACAAACCCAAAGTAAAGTCAGGTGGTTTCAAATCTGCACTGAATTTTTCATGTTAAGGATTTGTCATGATTTGGGTTTTCAGCAGAGCTGTATTTTAAATGATGAAGGGAATTGTGTTCTTCTGGAGACAGGCATGTTTTGCTTGTTTGCTAATGACCTCTGGTTTTGCTTATGGGGAGTTTTGTTAACAAATGGAAATGTAGCAAAATAAAACACGCTTTCTTTTGTCCTTTCTTTTTCTTTTCCTTTTTCTTCTTTTTTAAACAATGGGAACCCCTGTGATAAACTGTCAAAACCAGACTATAGATATCGGTTATTGTAGCATCATTAATACTGTGTAAAAATAAATTAGTCACTTTGGCAATCAAACACATTCTTCTGATCTCCTGCCGGTGCTTTTAAACAGAGCCTTCCCCTGGCTGTGTGATAGATCCTATTGTTAAGAGAAAAGAACAGTAGAGATGTATTCAGGAATTCTTTGAAAATTTTCCAACCTCAAGAACCATTCAGCAGTAATTAGCCTTTAAGGGGGCTGATAAGGGGAGCTTGGCAGGGGCCTGCCTGGTGAGTTGAAAGGTCACCCCCAGCCTGTGATGAGAGGGTTCAGCTTTAGGACCCATGTCGTGCTCCTAGGCTGCCTAGTCGCCTCCCCTTTTCCTGCCCTCTCACCCCATCTGCCATTTCACCCTCCGACTACCTTTTCTAAAGGAAAGGGAATTCAACTGAGCCTGCAGAGGGCAAAATTAAACCAAAATAAACTCTAATCTCAAGCACCCAAGACTTCTGTTTTGGGGGGAAGTAGCTCTGTCTTCAGTCAAAAGTGACTGACTGAGTTGCAACAGAGTTTCAATGTCTGGTTCAAGTTTAATTGAGTCCCTGGACTGGTTTGGCCCGTTTTCCCTGAGAGAGCACTGAAGTCCACTCTCGGTCCTCACATGTCCCAGTGGTCTCAACAACGTTACAGAACTATAGGTATGATTGAAAGCTAAATGGAAAATTAAAAGGAGGCTCTTCTGGCTCCAGAGAGGGGTCTACTTTTATATTCACTGCAGTCCCCCGTCAAGAGAACGCACAGGAAAGCACAAGGTAGAACTTCCATCTTGGTGGCAAAGTGAAATATTCAGGAAGGAGAGAAGTAGCTGCTCAGAAACAGCATTCTGCCTTGCAGTCTTGGGGGCAGTGCCGTAAGTGCAGAATGGTAGGGCACATGTGCCCATCTGATTGTGTATTAGAGGCCAAGAAAAAAGAGAGCCCTCCTCCTCTTTTTATTTGAGAGCTATTTTAGTTTGCTAGGGCTGCCGCAACAAAGCGCCACAGACTGGGTGGCTTACACGACAGAAATGGATTTCCTTACAGTTCTGAAGCCTAGAAGTTCAAGGTCAAGATTGTGGCAGGGGTGATTTCTTCCGAGGCCTCTCTCTTTGGCCTGCAGGTGGTCATCCACTGATGCTGAATCCAAGGACTCATTTGTTCATTACTGCCGTGTTCAGAGCATATTTACTCACTGGT
>PVJL010004624.1:114159-125662 GCA_004026885.1 Lyroderma lyra
CACACACACACACTCCAATTGCAATTTATGTGTTATAAAGTATCTCAGGTACATACTGATGTTTTAAATCTAAGAATAAGTTTTGTTTATTTTTTATGAGAGGAAACTCATCAGACATTTAATTTCTTGTGGTGCATGGGAAATTTCTGGTTAGATTTCCTACCATCCAAGTCACTATTAGCCTATTTTTTATTACTGTTTTTCATATCAATTTTCTTCACAGAACAGTCCCCTGCTCCTGGTTCCTTGCCCCATGGTCTACAAGCATGCTGTGACTGGGCAGCGACCATGACCTTCATTAGATTAGGTTTCAGGTCGCAGAGTGAGGGGGAAGGTTCTGTACCAAAATAGCAGGCTGGAAGAACAAGAGTTAGCCCAAGGAAGATGCCGAATCAAAACTCCATCCCAGCAAGCAGAGTTCAGCCCTGGCGAGACTAAGAAAGAATCACGAGCCCAAAGAATCAGAGGAAATTAAGGTTCTGTTCATTCACAGGTGTCAGGCAGAAAGGAGACTGGACCCAGATGCTACCTGCTTTATTTATCATCCACCCTCTTTTGGTGCATCTTATCTGCCTCCTACGGGCCAGGCTTGATGCCAAGTGTTTGAGGGATAAATTCACATAAAAAATGGTCCAAAATGTCAAGGATGTTACATCTAAATGGCAAGTGGGTGCTCTTGGAAAAAAAGAAATGGACCTTGGACACAAATACCAGTGATACTAGGATTCTCTTAGAGATTGGTAGTTGGTGATTGGCCGGGATGGCTTAAAGTGTGGCAGACATGTGCTCCAATTTGGATGAGCTTGCCAAACCACTTGAAAAGCCAGTGTGCATCCACACTGACCACTGCCACATTTCCCAACCACTCTTCAGCCAAATCTGTGAGTCGTTTGACACTTCCCACTTCAAGGCCATCTGTGAGCCCCTGATCACTTAATGCAATGGCGTTTTTTAGTACTCATCTTATATCACACTATCTCCCACTCGTTCTTATAGCTCGCTCCAGCTGGGTGACATTCTCTTGGTGTGCCTTTGGTTCTTTCTCCACTGGTTCTTTCTCCTTCACTCTCTTGACCCAGTTTTTCAAAATTTCTATCACAAGCTTTCTATTTCTCCTTCCTTCCCAGTCTCTCCTCTTCCTCAGCACCTTTTGTGGATTTCAAGCATGCCCTCTCTTTCAATTCCAGACCTACATTTCCACTGCCAGCTTAACCTGAGTGTGGTCTCCAGAGATTTACAAACACAAACCAGATCTTCCTACCCTACTCTGCTGCTTTTTCTATTTTCTATTCGATCCATGGTATTCATCAGTCATCCACACTAGAAAAGCTGAAAACAGTCACATGAATATTAGACATCTCTGAATCTGTCCAGTGCATAACAGAATGCTCTGCACACTTATCACTACATGTTTAATAAATTAGCAGCTTATTGGAGTCTTAACTCCATACTCAAGACCATTCACAACATGTTCTCTCCCGGTCACACCTTAGCCCAAACCAAAATTACTTCCTTCCTTAGGACAGATCTTCAGGGCCTACCAGGCTGTCCCCACTTCTCACCGGGATGTCCTCTGAGAATTCCATGCTTATTTACACAACCAGGTCTTTGCATGTTCTGCTTTCCTCTCCTTGACTGGCTTCCTTGCCATCTATCAAAGTCTCTGCATCTTTCAAGGCGGGTCCCTTCACCTGTTCTCGATAATACCTTCCTTGACCACATCAGACCGTAGTAACCACCAACACGCCACCCCCCAAATCTCCAAATTCCTCTGGCACCTACCATCTGTACCACAGAATTTAGCACCTGGCTACAGACTTGTTCTCTTTCTTTGGTATAAACAAGACGGAAAACCAGTCTCTTTCCCAGGGATTCACAGACATGCTAAATTCCTCCTTGAATTTTTCCCAAGAATCTGTCTTTGAGGAGGAATTTATATTTCTTTTTTTCTTCAGATGGTAAAATCTATGTGCCTCCTTGTGCTACGATGTGTTTCCCCTTTTGTCTTAGTTATCAGGAAATTTAGAGCTCTTTCAGTACTAGAGTGTAATAATTAGCTTATCTCAGGATCCTGGTAATAGCTATCTTTTCTACTTGCCTCTGTTGTGTGTTTATTCTTAATTTTGCAGTATATTTAACTTGTAAGACATCATAAATCCTTTTGGAACAAAGTGAGAAAATAGAACCCCAAGTAAACAATATTCTTCTCTTATTATTTTATAATTTTTATTTTCCTACTTGGATTGCGAGTCCTTGAGAACAGAGTCAGATCTTGTATTTCTATTGACTGGCCAAAATAGAAGGCATACAGTAGGTCCTTAATAGCTCATCGTTGATAGATTAATACTTTTGGATATCCTAAGTGCAATAACCTACTTTAACAAAGTAGGTTAGATTACTTTTGACGGAGATGGAAACATCACCTAAAAGTAACTCTAGAAAAGGGCCCTGAGCCTATCTATTTCTGCTAGCGTTTTGTTAAATGTTTAAAATATCAGAAGGAGAAAAACACAGTAAAAGACCTAGTACTTAAATTAGGCGAGAAGATTAACAAAATCAATAGTTTACTGCCAGTAACACTTACCGGATGACAGAGTGCATTTTTTTCCACAACCCCAAGCCCTGCTGGCTGCCTTTCTGATAAACACAACACTCAGGTGGTGTCTGACTTTCCTTTCTTCCCTCATCCTCATTTTCACCCCCTTTCCCCGCCCTTCCTAACAAAAAGTAGCAAATGTTAAAACTGGCTTTCAGTAAAACGACCTGTGCCAGTCATCAAATTATTTTCTTTCTTCCTTTTTGGGGGTGGGGAGGGGAGGGGGGAGAAGGAGGGGAAAGAAGTTTCTTTATTAAGCTAACCCAGGAGGATAACTTGGAAGAAAACCACAAGAATGTAAGCATCAAGTCATAGCCAGACTTAGCCTGCATTCATACTTCTGTCCTTTTACCCCACCCCAACTCCAACCCACCTCCCCCAAAATCACCCACCGACACATACCTATAACTGTTAAATATTTATACAGGCATATGTGAATAATTCATATAAATACAAACACTTTTGAGACTTAAAATGCACCCAGCTGACTGGGCTTTACTTTTGTGCAAGAAGTAAGGGCTTGCTGAATCCTTTCTTTTGCTCTTTTAACCAGAGCGGAAGTGCTTACCTTTTCATTTCAATGATATGCTACACTTGTTGCCTTCCCCAACCTTCTCTGTCTAAGCAATAACATTTGAAGAGAGAACAAGAATAATAAACAACAGACACAACTATCTACATAATTATGAGATTCAAAAATACGTCCACCCCCACCTTCTGGTGTAATCTCTGTTTTATGTCTGATGTTGGAAGATGAAATAAAACTCATATTTGTCCCCCAAGGTAGCTGTTCGTGGACCAAACCAATGTAGGTCCGTGTTGGCCAGCCTCGTGTGAACTTTTAACCTTGCAAATTGTCCGAGGCTTGTCATTTATACTTGGTTATTTTACTAGGGCCATTTCCAATGTCCTGCATCACCTCACCTCACAACCTCACATTGTGTTTGCTTCTTGAATAGAAAGTAATTTCAGTTTGGCTTAGGCGAAACAGAAGAAGGTAGGCAAATACCTTAAAGCAGGAAGCATAGCAAAGGTAACCTACATTTAAACAGAATAGTTTGAATTGCTGCTATGTGGAATTCTCCATGCCTGTTCTCTCCTCCATTAAAATAAATACAACTATCAGCTATACTAATTTTAGATACAATAACAAAGGTATGTTGCATTTAATCCCAGGAGACATAGGATTGCAGACCTACAAAAAACTTGCCTTGATCCTTTGAAAATATTCCCTTCATATATACACAGTCAATTGTTGATGTAAGAAGAAGTGAAATTTTAATTATTTAGATAATTTTACCATTCAATTTTAAACCTGTTTGATGGGACAAATCTGGTTATTTGGGTATATGGCATCTTGAAAGGAAATGAAATTTGTCTAAATGTTGTATTTACTGAATGGAGTGAGACCACAATGCCCTGGAAACGGGCAGATGTTAACCAGGAGGTTTAAAAATAAGTATGAGTCCATGGATCTAGGTTTATCATTTGATATTTTAAAAATCTTTTTTTAAGAATTAAGTATATGTGTATATTTATATTTATGTATAATAGTGAGAAAGTTGCTAAGCCACGTGCTAGAACAGAGGTTGAGCGCTTAAGCACCAGCATGGAACTGTCCTGCCACTTAATCGACCGGCTAAGAAAATGCCATCGTACAAGTTGACATTCAATAACCAACAAATAAATAAACAAAACTGGCTGCGTCTGCAAATACCAGTGTACTTGCTTGTCCTTCTAATTTTTCAAGTCTTCGAGGCATGAATACAACCACACTTCTAGCAGCTTCTAGGTATGCCCGAATGTCACCAACCACGGGGGTGGGCAGAGGCCGGAGAAAGGCAGGAGGCTCCCCGTTCACCGCACGGAAGCAACCGGCTCTCCCAACTTGGGATTTCTGCCGTTTGCTTGAGTTCCCCTTAGCGAAGTGTCTACTATACTCACGTCCAGTCTCTAATTAAACCAGATACTGAATGCTGCTTTCTCTAACTAATACCATGTTGGAGATGCAACTATTCGCCATAGTAGACATACAATTGAAGAGTGGCCACCAAAGCGGGGCTCTTGGGAACTTGCTTGCTGCCTTGTACAGGCACGTGCATGGTCTTCTGGGGAGAGAATTCAGTCAGCAGCCACCTCGATTGTACAGGGACCCTCTCTGCCCGGCCTCAACTCAAGTAAGCCAGAAGGCAGAACATACCAAGGGCGCCCCAGCAGCTGAGATGAATGCACACGGCAATTCAGAGGAGCACCCCTGCTTGCTTAGTGTTTGCACGATGATTGTGTACAGAGCTGAGCTACTGACCATGCTCCTTTTAAAGCAGAACCTTCAGGTGGAGCTGACATTCATAAAAATCATGCCAGAGCCGGGAAATACTTCTTATGAATTAGGCAAAGCTTGTAGTTTTTTTTCCCCCTCCTCCATGGCTTTAAACACTCAAATACTAGTCAAAACCTGTGAATATGTATACATTCTTTTATATGGATAATTATCTTCTTCATTGGTGGCGCCTCCTGGATTAGGAGGATTCTCTCATGCAAATAAGCAGTAGAGGGAGGTCATGCAACAAAGAATACCTTTCATGTGGCTTCAGTACTTATTAAACAAAACTTCTACATTTCTAGAGACGCAAATCCTGAATTCCTGGATCTCTATAACCTTCTTTCGAATGATTTTAAATTGACTAATTCAAATTAATATCCCGATATATTTTTGGTGAGTGCACACAAACAACAAACAGACCCAGAATAGCTCACCTAAAGGATTTATGTCTAATTTTGAATTTGTGACTATCATAGAAACAGGTAAAGATATCATCCTTTAGGTATCATGAGTATTGTTTTAATACTACCACAGAAATTAAGATAAATACAGAATCCTTTGTACATTAGAAAGAAGATCCCAATTAAGTTGCAGATATTTTCCAGTGATGATAGTACCAAATTCTAAATTCACAACACCTCTTTTGGGCCAAGAGAGTTAGGGGGTTTTTTTGTTTTTTTTGGGGGGGGTTGTTTTCTTTTGTTTTTGGTTTGGTTTGGTTTGGTTTGGTTTGGTTTGTGAGTTATGGCCTATTTGTTTGTTTGTTTAAACACTTTCTTTTTATGGCAGAGGCATCCATTTTTGTGTCCCCTTGAAGTTTTGGGGTCCTTTGATGGTTTTTTTTCAAAGTGATATTGTGGTCTCACATTTCAGTATTTCCTGGAAAAACTGGCTGACTATTTATTTTAATGACTTCTCAGGAACCTACCTGACAGTTTTTGAAGGACATTTTCTTATTCCTCATTGTTGAGTATTTTGTTCATCATTTTTTTCCCAGCAGGACATTATAGTCTTCAAGGTAAGATTCCATTTGTTTTCCTTTTATTTCAGAATAAAAATACAGAAATCCTACTATTAGCTGTCTGCCCCCATCCCACCCACCCTGTGTTACCCGCTGCCCCCCTCACCCTGTACTCCAAAAGGCATTTTCAGGGTTTGGGTAAACATTTCTGTAAGACTGCTTTGAAAGCTAATCATTGAGAGGAAAATGCAAACTCAAGAACCACAGTGTTTGGAAGTGTTAGGAGACATTCTAACACAAATCTTTCTACTCACCAGCCTTCAAAATACAAAACCTATTGGGATGCTTAGAGGTGCCTGATAAGAGGAAACAAGTAATAGGGGGAAAAATAAAAAACATTATATTCCCTAACTGTACTTGAGTACATTTCTGACATCAGAATTAGAAACTCATTTCTCATGAAATCATTTTATAGTTAACTGATTGGAAAAATATGCAGCTCTATTCATGGTCAGAAGTATACTTACAAAATCACAGCTCACATCTAGAGATCAGGTCTTTATTGTAAACAGTTGATGGATGTGGTAGAGTTTCATTTTTGAGCAGAGTTCACTACCTGCCTTTTTTATGTAAATTTAATACTCCTTTTTCCTTCTCCAGTTGGTCAAATAGGAGGTCTATTACTTTCATGATTTCAAATCACCCTGGTACATTTTTATTTGTATATTTTGACGATATACAAAGTAAAATAAAATCACTGTGATGAATTCCATAGAACATCAAGGAAGATCGCTTAATACTTAGCTTTGAAGAGCTCTGTAAAACAAAACAAAACAAAAAACAAAACAAAAAATCTATACACTGGATTCCATTCAGTCCTTACTGCTGAACAGGGTCGTAGGATCACAAAGCCAATAGGAACCCTGGCGGTCAGTCACTCCAGCCTTCCGTCTTACAGATGAGAAGCTAAGGCCAAGGATGTTAAATTAAATTTCCGAAGGTCTGTAGTTTTTCCACTGTCTCCTATTGCGCTTTCTGCTCCGTGTCCTGGTGTGATCCCCATCTTGTAGATCATTTAATTTTAGTCCCCCAAATTATAAAGACATTTAGTTAACTTGAACCCAGGTCTTTGCCTGCTAACATTTTATCCTACTTGCTAATGCATGGCGTGCTGTTCATCTCTGCAAGCTAAAGGACCATCCCCGTCCTATTTTCTAGTTTTCAGGAGAAAAAGATTTGTTACTGTCACAGGGTGCTAAAGATGCCTGGAATTCTGTTGTTAACATCTTCAGGATTATTAATAACTGATTAGGAAATGAAATAAGCATTCTAATTGTGATCTTTTTACAAAAACCCCAACTCTTTCTACAAGTTACACAGTGTTTGTTTAGGAAATATTGGTTATATTGAATCGGACAGCAAAGAGGAAAGGTAACAGATCTGTTGATTTTTCTGTGAAGATGGAAGGCCATTGCCATGTTTTACAGAGGACAGCATAGCTCCAGCAATTACAGGATATGGTTAACAGCTAGAAAAACCAGAGAGCCAAGTTCAGCTCTACCACTTACAACCTTCATGGCCTTGGGAAAGTTACTAACTTTCCTGAACTATAATTTTCTTTTCTGTAAATACCATCTACCTTACAGAGATTTTATGCGGATTAAATTAGACAATGTGTGTATAGAGTCAGGCACACAGCAAACACCCAACAATTTACCCTTCTCTGCCCTTCGTGTCTGTCTGGGAAGTGACTGGTAGCCTGCTTCTCCGTTCCGTTTGAGAGTCAGGGAATTAACATCAAACTGATCCGTGTCTGGATATTTTAGCATTTTTGGCACAGCCCTGGAAACGTGCCTAAAACACAGGGCCTAGCGGCTTTATTTCATTGGCATGTGTCACGTAATGCAGGGGGTTGCGTAACGAACCCAGAGGACTTTCTTTTCGTTTTTCTTTAACCGTTCACTAATACTAAACATGGCATTAGAACAGGAAACCCACGGGCAAATGGGGTTTTTCTTTAATGAAATTTGGTTGTTTTGAAAAACGCTTTCGATAGTACCATACTGGGGAACAATATTTAGTTTACTAAATGGCCTGGAGTGTTTTTCAGAGTCAATATTTACGATCGTCAGGCTTTTGCAGCTTTAATCTATACAGTTGATACACATTTGAGGATCTTTGTCAAAATCATTGGTCAGATTTGCCCCCACAATCTTCATCTTTTCAAAATGTCTGGTATTCTAAAATCAGTGATAACGGAAGAGCCAGTTATAACAACTTTGTGGACCCAGACATGTGCATTTCAAAATTCCAAAACAGAATCTTCAGCTTCTGATGCTTTGATATATTTTATGAAAATGTTAATATTTCATGACATATGTGTTTACTATAAAGTATTTTATATTAAGTATTTGAGACAAGTTTTTAATTGAGTTTTCAGATTACCCTTTGGGCCCCAAATAAAATAGAATGAAAAGTTCCTTTATTAAAAGAAGTACAATTAATATTCGAAATCGCACTGCTTACTGTTGTAACAGTGGTATTAGCCTATGCTCATAGCTATATTGTGGTTCATAGATGTCAGTCCACTTGGTACCTTGATACCATACGCATTCAGTCCTGACCAAGACTTCCTAGCCTGTGAATTTATAAGGCTTAAAACAAAGCCTTGGAAAACGTAAGCCCTTCCCCTTCCCCCAAACACACTGCAGCCTAGAGTAACTTGCACAGTGACTTTTACAATGAAAAAATTTCAGTGTTGGGGGTGACAGGTGATAAGGAATTTGGAGAAAATCTAGAGAATAATAGTAACATTTCAATACAATACAATTAAATTGTTTTTGGAAACACGAACAATGGAAAAAAATTGTTTTTGGTAACATAAACAATGGCAGTTATTTCCAGATGTTTAAAAAGTGAGGTCTCCAAAATTGACTACCATTTTGACTCAGTTTCTCAGAAAGAAGCTGATAAAAGAAAAGAAAAGAGAAGAAACACCACTAGGGAATAACAGGATAATTTATTGAGAAAGTTAACATATCAAATAATATCAGCTCCTTCAAAAATGACTGTTTAAAGCTAGTCTTCTAATTGATCAAAACAAGGACTATAAATGTGTTATGTGTTTACTGTATGTCTGTATGTTTATATCTATGTCTACACCTCTATATCCTCCTTTATACTACTGGCTGAGTTCTTGAGAAAGGATTCTGAGAACTGCCTTTTTCCAATTTTAATACATGTGCTGCCAAAGTGAGTTTACGAACTGACTTTTTAAAGCATGTAGAAGTCTTTTCCACCCTTTGACTCTAAGAAAAATGTGCTACTCATGTTCTTTAACAAATAGTGACTGGCTTGCTATAAAATCAAGAATTAGGGGCAAGACTAATCTATTAAGAGTTAGAACTTAATATTTACAGTTGGTCAAGAAGAACCAGCTCCTCCACAGTGCCTTTTTTTCTTATATTAATAAAGAAAAATGATATGATCCTGCTACTTTAAGATATCATTGAATATTCAGATTTTTTGAAGAAAGTAGTTTGAATCACCTAATCCACATCGTGAGAGAAAGAAAGAACCTACATAAATAGAAAGTGGGCAAATAATTTTAGCTCCAAATCACAGTGCAAACATATTATTATATATAATAAACATTTTGGCATAAGAGTTATAAAATATTAAAATACAAAACTGTAAGGCTAATGTCTTTTTACTTCTGTTTGAGATCTCAATGTCGCACATATTTTTTTCAAATTACTACCCCGTTATGGACTTTTTGAATTAAAAATAAGATGCCTCACGCATACACCTCCAACATACACACACACACACACACACACACACACACACACATACACACACACTGGCTGGTCTCAAATCTTCTGTGTTGCTTTAATAATATTATAATGGTGTTCACTTCTAAGGAATGCCAAAGTGTAATTCACAAAAAGAGAAATCACTTACAGTTATTACCTTAACAAATTTTTGCATTGTTTAGGTTATGAAAATTTTGTCATTTTCTCACTGACACTTCTCACTTCCATTTTAGCACCCGCGTTTTGGGCAATTTTCGTTCACTAACAGTACACTTGGGAGTTAGGCATAATATTAATATTTGGAGCTAACTCCCTATAGATACAACCTTTGAACATTTCATGTGAATTGTTCTTCTTGAATGCTGTCTTTTTTTTTGGTCTTATTACTCTGGCCTGTATAGGCATTCAGTGGAACCCATGAAGAGAGTACAGACAGCTGACTGGATGAAGAAGACACTAGGAAAGAAAACCTCCCATTGTTTAGATTTCTGTCAGAGGATATAAGAATACTTAATTTCTTTTATCTCTAGGGCTTTCATTATCATTTAAATTTCATTTTACATTAATTGATCAGGGATTAGTAAAGCCATTATTCAGAAATTAGAATAAGACAAGCCAGATGGAATGAATAATTCATGAAGTCCAATTACATTTTATTTCTGGTGTACTTTCAAACTTGCCTCTGACTTCTGTGCTATTTTGATGTGACAATATTCACTGGAAATCAAGAGTGCCATTTTAATTTATTGTATCCCTCTGAGTGGAAGCATTTGTATGCAATGAAAGTGTAATAATGCTTTTTCCCCACACAAAACATCAGTTCCTGGGCTCTCAGAAATACTGGGTGATCTAGAAAATGTAGTTCATCTTCTGCGAAGGTTCAGGGGTTGTGCACGGAGCCACACCACTCCACCTGACTTGGGTGAACAGACTTGGTAGAAAGACTGGGATCTGAGAGCTGTGAGATTTTCACCTCCCAAAAGAGGTACAAATCCCTTTAAAACATGTGCCCCATTTCCCACCTCAAAGGAACCATTAAAGTATGAATTTGGTCTAGAGTTGGACTGGAAGCACAGTTGCAGCTACAGAGAGTGACCACGAGGTGGCAGGCGTTGCCTTCCATCAAAAGGTTCGGGGCCGCCGGGACCACTGGGGTTTGCAGAGCATCCCCGTGGGTCTGATCCCGACGGAAGGACCACGATGGAGTTCGGGCTCGGAGCGACTCGCAGAGCGTAGCCCGACGAGGATTCTGAGCTAATGGGCAGTCCCGTCCACCTGTCTGGAATGTCTAGGACGAGTGTGTCTGAAACCGCCTCGCCTCATCCATCCCAGACCCCAGCCCCTTAAGAGTATCCCCCACCCTGGTATTTATTTATGCCACTGGACAGTTCTAGTCACATTAAAGCTGCGGTTCACCTACTCGAGGACTTTCATCTCGGAAAGTTTTATGACACTTTGTGAATGTGCAAAGTTTTTAATTAGGCTCGCTAGACAGCCCGAGGCAGCAGCAGCGCCACAAAGTCTTCACGGTCTCTCTGCTTTACAGCACAACAAGCCGCTCTACTCCTTTGAAGACAATGCAGACTATGTGTACGATGTCATGTGGTCCCCCGTGCATCCCGCGCTCTTTGCCTGCGTGGACGGCATGGGGCGCTTGGACCTCTGGAACCTCAACAATGACACCGAGGTGAGCGGCGGCGCAGGCGCCCGGGCCGGAAGGGCTGGGAGGGGGGCGCAGTCGGCCTCTCCCCATCTCCCCCATCCCCCCAACCCCCACCCCCGCTCTCTCTCCAAAACGGCCTTCTTTT